>APFE031241256.1:6163-47907 GCA_000404065.3 Pinus taeda | reverse complement strand
AGAACCCACTACCCTTTGAAAAATATGATCCATTTTGGGTAAAGGATAGTTATCTTTAAGAGAGACCTTATTTACATTTCTCATATCAACACATAACCTTATTTCCCTTTCTTCCTAGTAGGCACCAAGTTAGACACCCACTCTGAAAATCTAATAGGGGCAATAATTCCTGCTTCATACATGTGTTTAATTTCTTTTTCAATTAATGGTAATAACACAGGGTTAATTCTTTTGAGTTTTTGTTTAAAGGGCTTTTGATTTTCTTTTAGAGGTATAATATGCTGAATAATAAAGGTGTCATATGATTTCAAATATTCATAACTCCACGCAAAGACATCCTAGAATTCTCTCATGATTTCAACATACTTTAACTTCTGGTCAAGAGGTAAAGATTTTGACAATTTGATCATTTTTGGGTTGTCCTGTGTTCCTAAGTTGTATTCTTCAATATCTCCTTTTAATGGTTCCATTTTAGGCTTCTTGGGAATGTCATTGGAATCAAACAGATCTTCTAGAGGAGCCAATCCTTTAGGTAAATGATTGTCTTTTAGGTTGATAACCTCTGTTTCTGCATTAATTATTTCATCTAGGTCCATTTGTTTTAGGTCTTGGAATTCTTTTTGTGTGAATTTTGTGGGATGAAGAATATTAATTGAACTTTCTTCTAAAATTTTTGTTTCTACCTCATCTCTTTGATTAGAACTAATAGTTGTATCAACTTCTATGTAACTATTAGAAAACTCTTCATCTAAAGTTAAAAAGTTATTGATCTGCTCATCACTATCAAAAACCTACCAGTTCTTCAGATTATCAGGTATGGCTGGTCTATGCCTAATTTCAACAGTAAAGTGATGATTAGGTTCGAAAGGTAATTTGCAGGTGCTGACAAACATGGCCAGACTGTGGGCTTGCAAGTTGTGTTTTCTGGGGATTGTAGCAAGGTGAGTTTCTAGAAAAGTGTTAAGAATTTCTATGACTGTTCTACTATAATATCCTAATCTAGGATCCCTAGTTAAGTACTTTCCTTTAATCTATTTGATTATTAATTCTGAATCTCCTATGACAGACACTCTGATTGCCTGTAACCTTTTAACAAGTTTAAGACCCAACAAGAGAGCCTCATATTCTGTTATATTATTGGTGCATTTAAAATTTAATCTGTAGGCATGGCCTTTAGCATGATAGTTTTCTAATTGTACACCCAAACTCCTACTCCGGCCCCTAGTTTATTGACTGAGCCATCAAATTCTAAATGCAAAAGAATTTCATGCTCATAATTTGTGTCAAGGGTGGTAGGAATTTGTTTAATAGTGGGATCTGCTTTTTCATTCTCATTTGAATTTTCTTTGTTATCTGATACTTCCTGGATGTGAACACTTGATTTTTATTTTTTAATTTCTTTTGGTTCTACTGCTAAAAATTCTAATGTATTGGAAGGATTGGTTTCTGCATTGTAAAGAATAAATGAGTCCATATCAGAGTGTACTGAGTAGATGGGAAAATTTTGAGGTCTTTCTTGACTACTTACTACATATTCCATAAATTTTTCTCTGTATAGTTTCTTTGGTTGGCCAAAAACCGAGATGGTAGCATATGACATATCCAATTGAAGAGATCCCTGAAGCTTAGCACCCCAGGATCTAGATAATAACATGCCATATTTAGGTGGTATATCTGCTACCACTATATCCATCAAAATTGTTTTTGTAGGGTATTGAACCAATGAGACACACAAGTCTTTTTTCAATCCTAAACATCTCACTTGACTAGAATCAAAAGAAAACAAATCTTTGTATGGTCTAGTGATGTCTAGGTCTAACTTTTCCATTACAAACTTGTGCATGAGGTTGTGAGATGCCCTAGAGTCAAACATGGCATTGTGAAGAATCTTATCATGTATGTTAAAGCTCACATAGAAGGGAGGAATTCCTCCTTCCAAATGTTTTCCATTCACTTCTGGGCCAAAGATTAATTCGAGCTGGTCATCAAAAACATTAACTGAGTCTTCAGTTCCAGTAATTTTCAGCGATCAATTGATTTGAGTTCGGTAGGAATCATGTTTAGCTAATTCAGATAATGGGACATCAATTTTCAGCTTACCTACTTTAGTTTCCAGATTAAAGGGTTTTTTTGTTTGGACCTTTGGATTTCAAACAATAGTATTTTCTCTGTTTTCTCTGTTTTCTGTGTTTTTCTCCTTTTCATGAGTGGAATCATGATTTGTTGATTCTCCTAGATCAATCTTTGGAGGTTCTTCCATAGTTCCTTTGGGAGGAAGGAAAGTGGAGGGTTGTTTGTTGTTTGGTTGATTATCAGAGACATCTTCAATTATGGGGTTAGGGGGATTAGTACTTGATCTAGAAAGAATATGTACAGGTGCGGTTACTGTCTTACCTCTTGTAGGCTGATTTAGAACCTTTTGCTTGTTTGTTTCAGGAACATCAATTCTCCTAATTCTTAAGTCGTATTGATTATGCACCTCAAAGATGGTTGTATCATATCCTTCTCTAAAGTCGAATGATTCACCTGATTGAGTTTGAAACTGTTTAAGTATGTGGGCTTCTTGATCCTCTTGGGTCAAAAGAACTCCCCATTCATTACTAAGTCCCATCAAATTGATTTGAGTATGTTCTTCTGGATCTTCAGAGTTGGAAGCTTCTGCATAATTCTCCTAGAAAGGAGGTCTAATGTTTTGGTCAGGACCACTCTTCCCAGTATTTGGGTTTTGATTCTTCCTAAAATGAGGATTTCTCCCTGTGTTGGTTTGCTGACCTTCCCAAGGAGATTTCGTTTCAATTGTTTCTATTCTGTCACTTAGTCTATCCATTCCTTTAATTATGGCATCTAGTTTTTGTTCAAAAGGTGAGCTTTCTTCCTTTAATGGTATTGTCCTCTCACTTCTAGCCCTGGCTCTTTTAGATATCAGGTTGGCTTCAACACTGATAGCTATGCTTTTCATATCTTCCAAAGTAGGGGGATTTCATTCTCTCAGCTAGAAAGCCATGTCAGTATGAAATCCATTTGGGAATTTGATTAAGGCTAAACTAGGTGGGGCTCTTAGATTTTGAGGGATGGCCTTGTAGACACTATTGAATCTAGTGCAATAATCCTGCACAGTCTCTTGTGGTCCTCTTCTTAAGTTTTGGTATTCAGATAGAATTTGAAGAGGGTCTTTATTTTTCTCCCACTTGTTTAGGATTGTTGATAGAGGGTTGCTATGGTGTCTATACTATTTGCTACTAGAGCTCTGAACCAGGTTCTAACTTCCCCAGTTAAAATCTAAAAATATATTCTCATTTTCACATCATCAACATCTATTTCATAAATTTCAAAGAAATCAGTCATCTTCTTGGTGTGTTGTTGGGCTGTATAGGTACCAGTACCATCAAATTGAGTGATCTTACTTTGGTAATCTTGGGGCATGGAACCTAAGTTTGCCGGTAGTACTAGGGGGGTATACCTATTTTCCATTGCTGTAGGTAATGGTGAAACAATAGCTGGGGTCAAGATAACAGTGGATGTTTGAGCTATGGATGGAGAGCTAGAGGGGATGGTTTGATGTGGAGTGGTTTGAGGTTGAGATGTTTGAGGAAAAGATGATGAACTTGCAGTAACAGAAGTGATTACAGAGGGATTGGGTGTTCCTTCACTGGTAAGATCAGATTGTGGTGAGTTATGCAAATGTCTATCAATTGATAAATTAGCTGCTTGGATCTCTAATTCCCTAATGAACTCTGGGTCTTGGACAAGGTCAATTAATTCATAATCAGATGAAGTCCTAAACAAAGAGGTTTCAAAATATTTGTCAAAGGGTTGGTCTTCGAGGTAAATCCACCTAACAGGACAGGATGATGATCAGAAGGTGGGCCAAGGACTAACATAACTTTTTTGTCTCGTAAGAATTCTGGGGCTCAGATTGGGGTTCTCAAATATTGGTGGTGGATTGGGATCAAGATAAGCTCTAGTATAATGAGTCCTTTCTGAAGCCAGGTTTTTAGGTTTTGTTTTTAATTTTCTTAACTGCTATCAAAACAACTTCTATGATTTATTTAAGATGCTTTTAGATTTAGATTTCAAATATTCTTAAAGATTTGGTTTTGACTGAGGAATTAGTGTCCCCATTGGGGTCGCCACTATGTTAGCATTCATATTTTCCTTAAAGTTGTCAGAAGAAGGAAAGGGGTCCAAGGTAACCACAAACCAACTTTTAAGTATAAAATATAGCCAATCTATACTCAGAGAGGGCTCTCTCTTTAAGATTTAGTTTTGTTTTAAGGGATATTAGGCTAGTAATGAAAGCTTGGGGGATTTGATTTTGTTTGGTGGTGGAATTCAGTAGCAGATGGATAGAACGGAGTATCTCAGTCCATTGGGCTATGGAGTCAACTGCAGTGGGCTTAACTGGATTAGTTCGTTTCAACAAAGGAGGGCTTCATAGGGCAAGATAGCTAAACAAGGGATAAATGCTGGCTTGAAGGGGTGAAATGGTCTTGAAAAGGAAGAAGGGCAGTGAAGAATCCTTCAGCAAATTTCAATATGAGGGAAAATGGGTGATCATTAATGAAAAGAAATTAAGAATTTCTTATTCAATGACCATAATGATAAACTAATAAGAAAGGAGCAGTTAAGAATTCCCTGCCTATGATAGCTTAGAAGAAAACATTAAGAATATAAATGCTTTTAAAGACAATGCAATAAAGAACTTTATGAAATATACCTTTTCATTTATTATTCAGAAATGAAACACATGTGAAATATTAAACCAGAAAACAATAACACATAAGATATAGAATACTTATTTGTACAATATTTGACACATGAATCCTGTAAAAATCATTTGCTTTATTTCTTCATCCAGCCAGCCATACAATAGTTGTTCAACAACACTTTTATTCCAAAATAATGAGTCTATAGAAATGTCTAAGAATCCACCCTAAGTACTTCGAATGAGGAAGTACTTATACAAAAAGTTAAAACAAAATATTTCCTAACTGAGGGAGATATATTCTAGGAATACTAAATATATTTTACATAAAAGTAGAGACAGATGGTCTCAAAGATAGAAACTGAAAGAGAACTGCTGGCTTGTTGTCCCTGTTTCTGTTGAGTGACTTGGAGGCAAGCCCTATGATTTAGCATCTTGTTGTCTTGCTCGTAATTTTGTGCTGGCTAATTGCTTTTGGCTTTTAACTGATACTCTTTACCTATTTTATCTTCATTCACCTTATTCTACCAAAATTGACTATGGTAAATACTTCAACTTACTTTTTACCAAGGTAAATCATAAAATGTCTGTCATGTCTGTCCACCAACTGTCCCTTGGTATCCTTGTCCTTTGTAGTTTCCTGAAGACTTCATTAGCCTTTGTGTATTTTACAAAATTTGGCTGAATAGGAAAAATATGTTTCAATTCATGCTCAACATAAAAGAGGTTCTCCAGACTATCATAGAGAACTTTGCATGTAGGTAATACTTTAGGTGTAGATGCACTGACTGATGAACTAAGTTGGTTATTTGCATACTGAGACAATTTGTCAACACAGTCCTCATGCCTCATTAACTTATCATTTATTACTAAAGGACTGGGAAGTCATTTACTCTGTAATATGCCAAACTTTTCCATAAATTCATCTATATCTCTTGCATATTCTGACATTTCCTTTCCAGGTTCTGCATCAAATACCTTTTGGTCAAAACTTTCTTGATTTCAACTATGGTTGCAGTTCTATCATCAATATTGAGCTATTCTAATTGATACCTATTCCTTCTATTCAAAAAGTTTATTAGCCTGATAGCTTCCTTAGGCTTTCCTCCTAGCTCTTCCTTGGTTTTGGAAATTTCTTGAAGAGCAACCTTAACTAGGTCAATCTATTCAAAAATGATTTGTATAGATGACCAAACATCATTTATTGATTGAGTGATGTTGGTCCATAGAATTTTTCTGATATCTGTTAAAAGCTTTTCAAAATTGAGGTCATTTTCAAATGTTTTTACTTGTTGAGTTAAGCCTTTATTCTTCCTCACTTCTTCAGCAAAATTGATCTTTGACACATCATACTTATGTTCTAAGGTAACACATTTTTCTTTTACCTTCTGCAATTCAGAGACTTGGAGTTTCATCTCTTCCATGGATTTGATTAGTTCTTCAGTACTCTGACCTAAAATTTCCACCTGTGATGTACTTGTGCTTGTACCTGTAACTGCACCTGTGATAGCTTCTGCTGTGGCCAAAGGGACATTTGGTGCAAGAGCTATTACAAGAGTAGACAGGACTATCATAGAGACTACTAGTAATACATTTTTAGGCTGAGAGGTTGACTCACTTTGCCTACTTTTTAGTGATATCTCTAATCCCAGCCTAGTCTCTTTCAATTGTTCATTTAGCTTGAGGACTAGGTCCATAAGCTCTTCTTCAACTTTTTTGTCTATAACTTTAGCAGTCTGTGGATGCATCAGTGGTGGTAGTTTCAGCTGCGTTCTAAAGGCAGCTATATCTTCATTTTCTTCTTAATCAGGGCTTCTGTAGCCTTTACATCTTTTGGATTATGACCCAATCAAATAATTAACTCCTCCAATGATTTGATTCTATTATCTTTCGCCTGTAAGGAGGCTCTTTCTAACTATAACTGAGCAGTGGTATTATTCAGTGAGTTTTCCAACCTATATGCCATCAAGGACTTGCTTGCCAAATTTGAATATACCATTTCCCCTGTCTTCTTATGTAATTAAATTTGATCTAGCGGGTGAATGTCCTTGGCCAAGACCTCAAAATCAATTTTGAAGTAGTCTACAAGTGTTTGGGGCTACTATACTTTAGGCTTTAAAAAGCTCATTTGCATCTTGCCTTCCTTGATGTATAAGCTGACATCAACCTAGTCTAATTGGTAGGAGCCATCTTCATATATTGATTGTAGACTTGGGCTCTTAATGGTTCATTTCTAGCCTTTATCTCTTTGAATTTTTCTTTGATGTCTAAGGACTTGTGAAATAAAGGCCTGAAGGATGAAACTTCAGTGTTTTGCTATCTTTCCAGATCCTGTCTTTGTGAATTAGAAGGTGTCTCACCCTGGGAATGTATGCTGATTGTCTACATCTTCTTTCCTCAAACTCCTTGTAGTTTCTTCAAAAAACTCTTCTTTTGAATGAGGATCTAGCTTATGCCTATTAGCACCAGGCTGGTTTGAGGGACCACTAGCAGGGGTAGCTACTTCCTTGTCTCTCTTTAAGCTATTTTCCTCATTCAGAGGAATCTGCAAAACTGGGGGGTCTCCCATGTCAACTTGAGTCGGGTGGGTCTGTGTTTGAGCTTGTTCTTGAGAGGTTTCAAGCTACTTGGACATGCTTGATTTCCTTGTTGCTGGAGTGTTGGTTTCTTGTTCTCTTCCCTATGATATTTTTGCAAATGGTGCACTAGTTTCATGTGAATGCGATTGTGAAGTATTGGTTGTTGAGGCACTAGTCCCTGGTGTTGGCTTCAGAGAAGTCTCAAATATTACTTGTTCAAAAGAATCTAGGTCAAGTGTCTTTTCTAGGTTTTTTATTGCATTTTCTACATTGACCTGATCACTATCCATATGTACAAGAGTTCCTTCTCTCCATTCATCCATATTAGCATATTGCTCAATTTCTGGAATTCTGTAATGAAAATATGGTGATCATCTATTTTTCATTCTCCTATCACAAATGAAATTGCATGGGTCATATTTCCGACCAAATTTTTTACATAATTTCAGGTTTTCTAGGATTTTTTCTGCTGCTTTGCCTGCTTCTCCATTGTTGCAAATAAATGAGCTTAGGTGATCCTTGATTCTCAACTGTGCTTTCTTCTTGGCCTTGGTAAAGTGGATCTAACTTGAGTTTATCATTTGTCTATAGTACTCCAATGCAAACAACCTCATTGGAACATATTTTGGTAGCTTAAATGGAGGAAGCTCACAACCATATACCCTGATTTCTATGTGACTCTGGTACAAGTACCAGTGACCTACCTTGTACTGTTTGGACATATGAAGGATCCTTTTGATTTCATCACTAATCCTAGGAGGAGGATTTCCTGTCAGCATGGTGGTCACTGGGTGGACAAACTGGTCGATGAATTCATTATATGAATAAGGACAAGCCAAAGAATTGTGGAAGACTAGATTCCAAAAAATGACTAATCCTGGGTTACCTTTTGTATCAATTTTATTGACAGAAAATGGGAATTTTCCAGACTGACAGTAGAGGATAAGGTGATAAATGAATGTGGAATACTGGAACACTTTTTCATTTTCTAGTCTTATGAACTAGTCATGGATTTTCTCAACAATAAATGTAGCATAATTGTACTTGATAGTAGGGGGCTGACCAGGGGTAAAGATGGACATCAAAAATAGGGTCAATTCATCTACATATTCACTGGTATTAAATCCCATGACTGCAACTATCATATCAACTATAATTTTGCCTGTTTCTGTGAAGAAAACTGATAGATAGGGAGGGGGATTTTGTGGTTGATTCTCTTTTTGCATGAAAGTCTAGCTAAGGCAACTGAGTTCAGACTGGGACAATTTAAAGGATCTCTCAAGAAAATCTCCAAGGGAAATGGGGGTGAGAGCTTGACTGGGCTGAAATTAAAGCATCTCATTGATGGAGTCTGTAGTAATTGTGAAAAAGGACAGTTTGATTTGGGGATATTACTGCTTTGAGGTTGGGATCATAGTTGGCATGACATTGATGGATAATGTCAGGGAAAATGTGCACAGAAGGGAGAAAATACATTGGGAGATTTGATTCCCACAGTTCTATGGCATCATGGCCATTCAGGTGATTATCTTGGCATTGGCAAAAGACTTTCAGATTGTCTTTATCAGTGTCCAAGTCCTTTATTTGAAAATCTTTATCAGCCAGAAGCAAATAATCTAAGTCATGGTGGGGGGTAGTAATAGGTGCAATAGTTAGGGAAATGATAGTTTCCATTATGGTTCTTGTGGATTCAGATTGGAAACTGGGGTTTTTATGAGAAATTGGTGAAAATCAATGGTTTGGGAACTTGAATTTCAATTGCAGCAACTGAATTAAGGTGAAATTTGGGGTTCTTTCCAATTAATTGCAGAGAAAGGAAGTATTCACAGGGTTTCTTGATGGGAAGCTAGTAAATACCTGTTTTAAGTAAGGGCAACTGAATGCAGGTTCACTAGGTGAATGGCAAACTCTAAGCAGCGTCATCTGCAAATTTTGGAGGTGGTTGGCGGTTGGGTGCATGAGCTGATTAACCTCAACGTTTAGTTTGCATGGATATATGTGTTCGCAAAATAGGACGACAAAATGATTTCTTTTGGTTTTTATACAAAGTCAAGGATTTGGTGGGTTTTAGGATTTGGATAGGTGGTGTCAGCAGACAAATGATCTATTGTTTTGTCATTTAGCGGGAGGCAGTAAGTGGTTTTCATCGCACTGCTAATGGAGGGGAGGTGGTATTTGGGTGGAGCCGTTCGATTCCATAGGATGAGTGATGCATGGCAAGGGCAATGTTTGCAAAACTGGTCGCGATTGTGCGCTAACATTTAGTCGCAGAGGGCTATGCGATATGCACGATAGTTGTCGAATCTGGGAGGTTTGATTGGACGGCTATTGGGGAGGTGATGTGACGGGAGTTTAATGGAGGGCGGGCCCAACATGATTAAAGTTTTTTAATCGCATCGGGAGTGATGGGATTGGCGGAAAAAGTTATTAATTAACCGTGAGGGTTAATTAATCCTTATTTAACATGGCGAAGTCAGGGTTCTTAATTAGTTATAGATTAACTAATTAATCCCAATTATGGATGTATTGTGGTTATATTTAACTGAGGCATGGGATATATAAGAATTTGGGCTTTTTACATAGTTAAAATAATACGGGAGTGGGTAACCTTTATAGGGGAACTATATAATAATATAAGTTAGCAATTAATATGACCAAATGAATGGAAAAAGTGCTAAGTCTAAAAAAATTTCATGTGTATGTTTAAAGCTTAGGCTAGGTGAAAAATGAGGGTTTTTTATGGCAAATATTTTAATTTCCCTAAGTAAAATAGAATTTTACTTAGGAAAAACTTTATAAAGGGAATGAATGACTTATGAAGGGGTGTGTTTATTGATAAATGGGATTAAGTGCTTAAGGTATCATAGATTATTGGGCCGAGGGTTCAGTCCCTCCAAAAGTCAGATAAATGCTCTGAGCCCCTCTAACTTGATAAATACCTTGGCACTTAGGGGAAATTAGTCAGAATTTAGAGGAAATTAGTAGGGAAGTTAATTATTTTTTACTTTGCTTGCTTGATGTGTCTTCCATGTGATACATGCCTTTGCCTTGTGATGAAAGTAAAAGATTTACACATTTAAACTTATCATTCACCACATATTATTCTGAAACCATCATATACCTACCCTACCTACTTAACCTAACATTTTCACTTCTTTATTAGGGTGCACTTAGTCTAACAAACTCTTATCAAACCTTCTTTTCTTTTACATGGTGATACCTATCCAAATCTACACTTATTACATCCAAGGGCTTAGATTAAACTATTGAGCTCCTTTTATTCACTCTACCTATCTACTTATCTACCAATATTTCACTGTTTGGTCAGATCTCTATTCTCTATTTCTACAACATAAAATTGAAAAATGAATTAGCCAAGCTTAAACTGTTTGATTATTCATAAATTGTGGTATAGGTGACAAGCTGCACACAATTTTTACTATACAAAAGTAAAAAAGTAGTGGCATTTAGACTTGCACACTTTCTTGTTCTTTCTTTTTGTTGGGGTTCATTTTCTTTCATTTTTTTGACCATATTTTTATTCTTTTCACCCTTTGATTTTTCTTTTAGGGTATACCTTCTTTACATTTATTAATTTTTTTTACTTTTTACAAATATGGAAAAGCTTTGCAAAAAGTAAATGTACGGACATATTACAAAGCTCAATAAGTAAATCATGATATATCACACCTATTAGTATAGGGGCATAACAATTCCCAAAAATATTGGGGTGATACTAAACTTGGAAGCGTCAAGGAGTGTGAAATAGATGTGCGCTACCCTAGGACACACAAGATATTATAGAAAGTTCATCAAAGGCTATGCCCAGATAACCATGCATATGGAGAAGTTGTTAAAGAAGGATGTCACATACTAGTATAACGAGGACTGTAAGAAGAGCCTAGATGTATTGAAAGAAAAGATGGTCACTGCGCCGATTTTAGTCTTCCTGGATTGGAAGAAGGAGTTTCATGTACACGTCAACGTATCATGTATAGTGCTGGGAGCAGTATTGACATAGGCTGGTGGATAAGGCTTGGACCATCCTATAGCGTTCGCAAGCAAAAGGTTATCTAAGGCACAAAGGAACTATTCCACCATTGAGCGCGAAGGGTTAGCTATCATATATGCACTCCAGAAGTTTAGGCACTACTTACTGGGAGGCCACTTTAAGATGTATATGGATCAATCTGTGCTGAAGTACCTGGTCAATAATCCTATGTTGGGGGGGAGAATCTGTAGATGGTTGTTATTATTCTAGGAATATGATTTTGAAGTTATTGTGAAACCTGGACGACTGAACACAAGACTAGTCCATTTGTTGCACATCGAAACAAGGGAAAAGCCCACTAATTTGGAGAAGGGATTGGCTGATGCACAACTATTTGTAGTGTTCATCGCGGATGGTCATTTTGAGGATATAATACAGTTCCTAACGATAGGAACCACCCCAGAGGGATACACCGTCCAACAAAAGGAGTTAGTGGTGTGCGCAATAGATTTTTCTCTCATTGTTGGGCATATGTACAAAATGGGGTTTGATGAGATATTGAGACAATATATACCCAAGTTTGAGAGGAGCATCATCCTCACGGATGCTCATGGGGGTGCTACAGGAGGACATTATGCAGGAGATAAACTGTGTAGAAGATTCTACGTGTAAGGTTGTGGTGGCCAACCCTACATCAGGACTTAAAAGTGTATTTCAAGGTGTGCGATGTATGTAAAAGGAATGGCAGGTCATTGCACGGACTTCTTTTAATGCTTCGGCCACTTCTGGAGCAACTAATTCTGCCTCTATCTCCATTTCTAGCATCGACTCCTCTGCTACTTCTTCGGTATTTATAGTTTTTGTGGGTTTCGAAATAACACTTTCCAACAGTGCTCGTGAAGTCTCAGGTAAGTTGGCAAATGCTGGAGTCTCTTTCAAAGCATCGAATAATTCTTGGTTCATGAGTGCCTGAGAGCTCAACAACTCAATTCTTAAAATGCCAAGTGTTTTTTACTGGACAACCACTTGTAATTTATAAGGCATTTTGAATCTAAATCCGACCATTCCCCCCAAATTTGGTTCATTAATTCTGGATTGGCAGCAGATTTTCAAGGATTTGAGCCATAAATTTCTTCTTAAATGCTGGCCGCCCACTCCATTTGGTCGGATTTCTACTGTCAAATCATGAATAGTGACTTTAGCAGTCACTTTCCTGCCGACCTGCATGATTTCTCCCTGGGTAGCACAACTCCCTTCGCACTGTCGTGAACCCTATGATACATCCTTGGTTCACACAATCCTCTAATCATGCAGCTCCCACCCTCGGGCAATGTAGTTTATAGTCTCGCACCTCATTTCAGCTGCTTGGAGTGCTAAGACTATGCTACCTTTATCTAGTCACATGGTTGAATCGCCGGTGTATGGCTTCAACCGGATGAGGGATGTCACCATGGAGGCCATGCAACAATTTGAAGAGAAATAACAGATCATCTTGGGGGCCATCCTGATAGGTTTACAAGAACTACAGACCCGCTCAAGTTGGCATGGTGTCTACCAGCCTAGCTATCGGCACTTTAGAGGCTACCAAGATGTTTCATGTGAAGGCATCCAATGTGATCGTGCTACCTGATGGAGCACTAACCACAGAGAATGAGGCTGACAGGCCCACTGTGAGTGCCCTAAAGGGAGTAGGGTTGAACCTAGCAGCACTCCCATGTGAAGTGCTCCACCTCTTATAGGATGGAGTGATTGCAAAGTTGAGGGCCGGTGAGCACCGCATCCTCCAGGTGATTGGTGAATAGTGGATCAACAACGAGCAAATGACACTACAATGAGATTCTACCATCGCCGTTGAGACCAAGGCAACCAATCAGAGCAAGCACATTATGTAGGTCATCAAGGAGGCATGATGAATGGTCCTAGAATTGGCCATTCCTAAGGAGGATCCAGTCGAGGTGCACATCCGCAAGCTGGCCACGGGGGTGCACGACACTCATACTGAAATGGTGGGGGTTCAGTTGGAGTTGAACCTACAGATTACAGAGTTACAGTTGAAGGCCGAGCCTTCAACTCCGCCAGAAGTGAAGGAGCAGTGGGCGATCGCTGTCATAGAAGAAGTAGCAGTGGTGGATAGTGTAGTAGTAGACTGTAAGCAATTGTTTGAATAGTCATTTGAGGTCCTAACTAGCTTGTAGGATGACACCAATGTACAACGGCTAGAGATGGAAGTGCATGAGCTACAACAGTACTATCATGAGGTTAAGGGCACAATGTGACAGGTTCTATTGAAGAAAAGCTTGTGACTCTGCAAGCAACACAACAAAAGCTTTAGGCTGACAGCATAGGAATAGTGATCGAGCAAATGGTCGAAGATGCGAAGGAGGCGGTAGCTCAATGCATGGCCGAGGTTGTGGTCATACGAGTTGAACTGGAAGGTCTTCGTGCAAAGATCTTCGCGCTTGCTGAGTGAATCAAGGGTGAGTCATGATGTTTGTGTTGGAGGCCTGTTGGGAACCGGATCCCCCAAGGACAGTTTTGGGGCTAAAAGCCCATGTTTTGAGTCGAATTTTGTAATAAAATAGTAAATTCTCAACATTTTGTGGTCATGGAGCGCGAAGGTGTCATGAGTCATAAAGGGTTGTTTTCCCTTAGTTTTGTAAAGTAAAGTCGGTTGTAAAGGAGCTAGACATGGTCTGCGGACCCAGGATTGTATAAAAGGAGCTAAAGTAAGATCTAAGAAGTACAAGGAAGTATAAGAGAGTCATAACTCTGAAGTAAGAAGTCTAAGTTTCAGGTCATAGCGTAGGTAGAGGCTCTATAGCTTAGTGCACAGAGGCCTAGGGTAGAAGTCCGCAGCTGAGTGCACAGATCCCTACGACTGTGTGTGCAGGGCGGATAGAGTTTGTAATCACTTGAAGATATCAATAAAGAGAAGTATTCTGCAAATTCTGTGTTTTGGTTCCAATTAATGCATCTTGTCATTTTATGTATGAATTTCCTTTATAATGCTTATGTGATGCACGAATGTGTGTAATTATATTGGTTAATTGGACGCAAATAACAATATATTTTTATGCAGTTCTAACTGTGAGTATCTAATAAGATAAGTAGGACACTTAGACTCATTTGAGAATCTACATGGTACGCTTCCCTAATAGCGCGAAAGTATATGGATCAAAGGTTGGAGATGTGCGAAGCTCAGTCATACCCTTTCACGGAGGTATCGAAGGGAGGAATAAGCGGTTAGGAAGACAGAGCCCTAGAACTTAGCGACCTGTGTGGAAGCAGGAATAGAAGGAATAAACTAACATCATGACCATCTCAGGGTGTAGAAACTTGGTTCCATCATCCCCCCATACTGCTTCGGGTGAGACTTCGGTCTGTGCTCCGCGAGCTGATGCCGAAAGGGCTAGTAGTGTAGGGATTGGTTTGGCTAACTAACACTGAACCTGGGTTAGGCCCCCTCAAGCCAACAATATCACTCTTTGCAGGTTTGATATTTAAAAATTGTTATATGAACAAAGTGTAGATCAAACAATGTTGAAGCCTTTATTTTTTTTAAATTGAATGAAAATTTATTAGATTTTGATAGGCTATAGGTTTTATAAGTTCTTTTCAATAGAGCTAGGTAGGCTACATATAATCATTATTATATAATAAAATACTCCAAAAAAAACCATTTTCTTTTATGAATTGTTTCATGTTTTTCAATAAATCTATTAGTGGATAATTTATAATTGAGATGAAGGGACTTATTAATTGCAGTCACTTGCAAGAATTACATTTTTGTAACTAATATTTGTTTATTGTTTTCATATCCTCTTCCCTAATGAAAAGGTCCCAATGCAACAAAAATACAACTTGAGTGGATTGATTTTGTTAGCTATTTTCTAGCATAATATGACCCTAAACCATGTGTAATCTCTCCAGCACAAAATTAGATATGATGCAAATCCATTTTAAAATGTGTATCCAAAGCCAATAATTTTAGGTGATTCAAAGGACTAGGTGTCGAGGAAGATGTTGAAAACACTACTCATAAGAAAATTAAATGATGTTCAAGAATACTAGAATATTATAGAATTTTTGTGGTCTAAAATGGGTCTCCTAAGGAAATTTATAAAATAATATTGGAAATAATAAAATAAGATTAGATTACATCATCAAATTTTAGAGGGAACAAAGAAAAAACTATTTTTTCAACTTGTATTTTCAACTTATCTCCCTACCCTTTTACTCAAATTTCAAGCGAGAGAACTTGTTGGATGTAGAATTTGATTCCTCATCTAAGGAGTACCCATGTTGCATACTTTAGATGGACCCTGCTACACGAAAAGTTAGAACTACATGAAAAACGTGATTACAATTACATTTTTCATGTATTTATTATTTTTCGTGTAGCAAGGTCCATCAAAAGTATACAATATGGGTACTCATGGGACGCTTAATTAAAATTTTCATACAGTGAGTGCTCCTGCTCAAAATTAGAGTAAAACAATAGGGAGATAAGTTGAAAATACGAGTTGAAGAACAAGTTTTTTTTTTGTTTTTTACTCCAAAAATGGTGGATCATCCCCCATGGTTGAAATCATCATCTTGAATCTTATTTGTTCTTATAAATTTGATTTTAGTTGTACAATTTTGTTTTGAGGCCCATTTTTTAACCTAAAAATTTCTCTAAGGTTAGGGCCTAATAGTTATAGTTAAAAGGGGATCACAAGCCTAGCCAAGCCACATAGGCCAAGCAGATGCTTTCTTGACCTCATTGGATCCCGATCATTTTTTATTTTATTTAAATTAGTAAGTGTATGTTATTACCTTTTAAATTCTCTAAAATTATTGTAAAAGAAGTTTGTATGAAGTAGAAGTTTTGTAAATCAAACTTCAACATGCATACTTCTCAAAATTAAATAAAAGAACAACTATTAGAATAGGTGGCAAAGTTTGCCTTGTTTATTGTGTAGTTGAGACAACACATAGTTGTAGGTGTCAAGTTCATTTATATTTTTAGAAATTTATTTCATGATTTTAGGCCAAGGCCTAGCTTTGTAAAATAATAAAAAGTTAGTTGTAACTTGTAGTTGTAGAAAAGAGGCAGAATTTTTGGCACTGAGAGGAGAGATTGGAAACCTTAGGGTTGCGCTTATTTTATAAACCTAATGGGCCTCTGTATTTTGTAATTTTTCAGATCCATAATGGTTTATATTAAGAATATTTATATTTTTCCTCTTTTCTTTTTGTTTTAATTGAGCATTAATTAAATTATGTGGAACACTAAAGAGGCTAAGTTTAGGATTAGCTTCCCTCATTTATCTTGGAACTATTATGTCTTAAACTGAGATTTTAATATGAAAATGCTATTAGTATTATCCCTCTGCATCTAATAATTGTTTCTCTGATTTTATATGACGAGATTACTCTCCATTATTTAACCATTAGAATTCTATTATGGTGCATTTTCTATAGTAACAAATAAAGATATTCAGTGAACATCTGAGTTTGTTATCATTCAATACTCTCATAGTTTAGATGCTCTGTTATGGCCTTGGCCAAAGCTTTCCCATATAGACTTGATCATTTATTAAAAAAAAAAAATTTGAATTCCGTATGTGACTTTGCCCTTTAAAAAGTGCATACACACGCGGGTTCCATAATACAGAACCAACATATATTATTTAAAGTATGAAAAAATAAAATAATATCCTATTTTTTGGGTAGGGTTTACAGGTTTCACTGAAATCCCACCTATAAGATCCCATGGCCTAACTAAAACAACTACTTTCTAGTGGTATTTACACCTCATGGGAAGGCCTTAGTACGTCGAGGATATAGGATATTGACATTATAGTCTTTTTTATCCCAAGATCACTTCTGATTTTCCCTATGCTTCCTGCACTCCCAGTCATAAGAAACCCTTGTTTCCTTGCATAGTTTTTCATCCTTCATTATATGGCACCCTTTTTCACATTGTTGAGAGGTGATCTTTGAGGCTTGGGCTAGATGGATCCAGAGGAAGGTTTCGTTGGTGGCATGGTAGGAGAAAATTGTATCTCTCCACTACTCTTTGCTGGTACCAATAAAGAAGCTCTGTCTAGTTTATGATATGTTATGATCTTATTTTTTATGATTCATGTGCAATATGTCATGATTTATATGTTTGTGCTTGATGATCTAACATGTTTATTAAGAACAAACTTTGAACTACTTGCTATATATATATGCTTCTCTGAACTGGGTTGCAGGTCTACTCGCTCAGGAGAAAGCATAGGGTTTGGACCCTATGGGACAGACATCGAACATAGGGCCAAATGTACCCCTCTCAAACCCAACTTTGGTATTTTGTAAAGTTTTCTTGCTTGAACATATGCTTGTTGATTGTCTGCCTTCGTTCTATTGAGGTTCTCAACCCTTACCTTAGGGAATTTTTTCCCACCAACAATGCTAAACAAGGAAGAAGGCTCAAGGATTTCATAATTTGTAGTTTCAGGGGTTGTTACATAGTAATTTGTCACTGCCTTCATCCCAGTCCTTCTACTGTGTCATGTGTCCAAGTAAAACGTGCTCATACTAAACAAATGCTCTCTTATGTTGCCAATTGGCCCACTTTTCCTAAGTTTTCTACCTCATCGTGATAATGGACTTAATATACATGACGGACAGCAGTCGTAAATAGTCCAACCACGCTTCCAGCGCAAAAGTACATATGTTTCCTATGACAGTCAAATTTCATGCTCTGGTGCGAGGCTATCTGCTATCTTTAGTGACGGTTTGACTGGCTACATTACCTACTAGTGATGTCAATGCTAAAGCTTATTTATAAACTCGCGATGATCTAGATTTGGCAAATTCGTTCCAATAATCGGCCTTCTGGATGTCTCTAGACCTGGTTGTTGGCATACTTTGTGTTGCCCTTCCTCCTCTGGTATGGCAGTTCCGTCATTTGTGCTACCTTCCTTGGGGATAAGCTCTCTCTTCCACCTTTCATGGAGACTCCTTCTCCTATTTAAACACTCACCTTTGATATGATCAACTAGTGGATAATTTCTTCGTTTGAGCAGTTTTGTTAGTGCTTTTGGGTTTTATAGATAGCTGGTGTGAGTGTGATAAGTGTGGGATTGTTGATAGCTTGTGGAAGGTTGTGAAGTGCCTTTAACTTTGTGTTAAAGCTTATGAGTGAGAGAGAGATTTTGTATGTTGGGAGATCCATCTTCAAAGAGTGAATGCTTGAGAAATACACTAGTTGGACCCTCTGAGAAGGCTTGCAACATCAAGACTTTGGTTGTAATCTTTCTCTTATTTCATTATTAATACAATCAATCATGTTTTCCTATGTATTGTATGTAATTTACTTGATAGCTCATGACTTCTTGACTTTGTGAGTAAATAGATCATTGTTGTTTTTCGATTACGTGCTTTGTTGTATTTCATTTGCATTGTTTCAGGTTGATCACTCATCGAGGAAAAGGAAGTGAAAGATGGAGCAACGCAACGGAACTCCATTGGCCACCAATTGAGGTAGGCCTCCAACTATGACTGTTTAAGGAAATCTGTTATTGATCTATCCTTGCTGTGACTAGACCCACTCTAGGGCTAGAGGGGTTTCCTCTGTCCACAGAGGGACCACTTTCCTGCATCACAGGGGCCAAGAATGAGCTAATAATGCTTGTGGCTACAGAATGAGCATCACTGAGGGTATATGAGATAATATTGCACAGTTGAGGGTCACAGTGAGGCAATATTTCCTAATTTAACTATGAAATGTGTAGTTCCAAAGAGAGAGAGGGCCAGAGGATAGTGTGGTTTAGGAAGGTGGGGAGATATACTATTGGTTGCAACTGTGCAATGCGCAAAAGGAGACTAGCTAGGAGGCAGGATTGTGTAGTTTTGGAGGTTAGGAGACAGTTCTTGGGCATTATGACTATGAAAGGCACAGTCATTGGAGGCAATAATTGTGTATTACATAGTTCTAGGAGGCAGGGGTGCATTCTTGAGGCTTGTAACTCTACAATGTGTTGTTCAGAGGGGATGAGAGGGTATAGGTTGGTCATGAAGAAAATATTCCAGAATTTGACTAAGTGCGGGACCATTGAGGTAGAGGTGAAACCAAGGTAGGATTTGAACATGATCATACACTCAAAAAAAAATCAACGACATAACATTGGACACTCAACACTCAGAATCAACGTGATCCTCTTAATGTGAAAGAAAAACAACATCCTCCTCCAAGTGTGACACTTAGGATACACTTTGCGACAATAATGATGACACCAGTACAATAGTGAATACAACTTAGGGAATGTGTCTAATTCATGTCATTATGAGAGATTGAATACAATAGTGAAAAATAATGCATCACAAATTTCCCTTCAATAATGTACAAATGACTCCCTTTGACTAGATGCGAAACTTCCCTAACCATAATGTAACACTTGCGAAAGTAAGAGAAAAGTGCCAACGAAACTTGCAAAGGCTTAAAGAAAGTATGTGACACATGCCAAAATAAAAATAACCTGAAAAAGACACCTGCTAGAGTGAAAGCAAGACAAAACAATAGTTGCAAATGTGAAAGTGGCACTTCTAAAAGAAAAAGTGCACCAAAGCAACAATTGAGAAAACTCACTGAAATAGAAGTAAAATTGCAGTTGAAGTGAGGAAGACTATCAATGGAGAGTGTGCAATGACTATCATCATGTGTTGCGTAGTGCACTGTGATTATGGATTGTGTAGTCACTGTCACTAGTGATTACACACACTTTACCTTCAAGAGATGCATAATGCCTATTTATGCTTTCGTTTAAATATGTGTGTTTTTTAATTCATCGAAGACAAATAATGTGTGAGTAAGTGACTTTGACACTTAGAAGAAGACTTAATACTTTACAAAAAATTATACGACCATGAAGTGACCATGGCATGATAGTCTACAAGATCCTTAGTAGGCTCCAAAATGCAAGTGTAAGCAAAATTTTGGAGGGTGTTTGCACAGCGAAAACACTTGGCAACACACTTGTAGAACTCCATATTCTTTGCTCATGTTTCATATTTAAATGCATGGTCTCAATCTTTCAGGAAGTATTGATTCACCATGTAGATTTCCCTGACTTTTCTACTTATCCCAGTTAAATATATAGTCTATTCTATTCCTTTATTAGTGTTTTCGCTGCAATAAACACCCTCCAAAATTTGGTATACACTTGAATTTTGGAGCCTAGTATGGATCTTGTGATTGTTCATTCAGTAGTTAGTGTATGTTCGATCAATAAGTGTCGAAGGCACAAGCCCTTATGAAAGCTCTAATAGGCATAACAGAAATCTATCGAGATAGTTCATGTGTGATGTTAAACCTGTGTCGATGGTCAATGTACACTTTCACTAATAGTTTCTCACTTTTGGTTGCAAATGTACTTATATTTTGGTTAGTTTTTTACAATTTTTCTCTTTTGCATGCCTTCAATTTCGCGAGTGTTGCTTTCATGTTTTGATTTTCAATTTCACTTGCTTTCACCTTAATTAGTTTCATTTTCATGTTATATTTTCTTTTTCATGTGTCACTTTCACCATTGTTTTCATATCACAAGTTTCATTTGCACGGTTCTCTTCATATAGAAAATTTCATCTTTTGGCATGGGAAGTGTCGCTTATCATGTAAAGTTGACTTTTGGATTGTTTCAAATGGTAAATTTGGTGTTGATGAGTCCTTCTAGTCACGTAGACATTTTTGCACTAATTCCCAAAGGCTTATGAATTAGCACACAAGTGTCATCACTTTCGTTGCAAAGTGTACTTTTTGTTGCATTTGGAGAGGTATGTTGTATCACTGTCACATTGAGGACATCATGGTGTTATTATTTTATGAGTGTTAAATTTTGTGTATTCCATTGTTTGAGTTTGTGATCGCGATCTAGTTTTATCTCTGTTCACCTAAGCTTCACTAATCCCACACTTAGCCTTATCAAGAAAATTTCACTCCCAAGCAACTTGACTTCACCCAACCTTCCAAAATTGTGCACTATGCAATCTCAACCCTCGAGCCCTAACCTTGGATCTTGGAAATGTTTTTTACATAGTTATAGTTCCTAACTAGAAACCTTGAACTCCAGAATTGCATAATTTCTACCCTCTAATTAGCCACAATTGCGCACTGCACAGTGTCAAGCGTCAAGGTTCCAACCTAACACCTTGATTTGCCCAACTATGCAATCCATGAGACTGTTCTTCCTCCAAAACTGCACATTGGGAAAATTCAAGCCTCAAGCTTCAAGCTTGAGCCCTTGAACCCCTCAAATGTGCAATCTCCCAGCTTGTTCTCCAACCATAACTATGCATTGGGAAACTCCAAGCCTCAAGCCTCAACCTTGAGCTCTTGAGCCCCTCAACTGCGCAGTCACCTATCTCGATCTCTCAGAGCTACACATTGGGCAACTTCAAGACTTAAACCTCAAGATTGACCTCTTGATTCCCTAAAATACATAGTTCCTTAAGTTTGTCCTTCCAGAATTGTGCATTGCACAACCTCAAGCCTCAATCCCCAACCTTGAGCTCTTAAACACCTCAATTACACAATCCTTGGACCTTGGCCATCCTAAACTATGCACTATGTAGTCTCGAGCCTTAGCCTCACAACTTGGCCTCTACAACTATGAAATCCCTTAGTCAATCACTCAATCAGTGCTTGGTTCTAACCCTAACAAGTGATTTCATGAATATGTTATATTAGGATTTTTCAAACTGATGTCAGATTGTCATGTGTGGTTTTCACTTGTAGGTACTTTATCTTATCATGACTAAATGATGATGGAGGAAAAATATAAGGAGACCATGCTAGAAGACACCTATGGATCTAAAGAGATAAGATGATAATCAAGAGAGAAGATGAAGGAAAACTAGGGTACAACATAAGATCAAAAATCAAGACCACATTGAAGACTCCTTACTTTCAATCCATATAAAGGACAAATAAGAAGAACATGTACCATATCTCAAGAAGATTCAAAGATAACAACAACATGAATGGATTGACATTGCCATGTCATCATGTAGTCCCCATCATCAATGTCTTCTCATATATTTTGAACGTGTAATGTCATCATGCGCCACATCATTTTGTGGAGTATCTAAATCCTATATTGGAAATTTTAATGTAAAGTGGAAGTTCAAGATTCACCCATGTAATGTGAAAAACCATAGGAAGTCGAAAGGTCACAAAGTAGTTAAAAATTCATGAGCATAGTCTAAGAGTCAAAATGGATGTGAATGCTCACCCTTTTCTTATATATACACCCTCATTTCTCATGTAAAGTACTTTTCACCTTATCTCCTCCTACTAGGAATTAGAGAAGAAGATAGTTATTTTGGAGGAGCAAGTGGTTGCTAGTGGTGTTCACTGTCTTTATGTATCTTGGAATTTTTACTTAATTTAGAAGCTCATTGAGCCAACACACTTTCATGCGTATGTTTTAAATATTGTAAGAATATTCTTTAAATGTTTGTGATGTATGTTGTTTTCATATGTACAAAGGAAATTGAACTATTTTGGTGGCTTTGGTACTTTTCTTGTTGAAGGTGTGTTGTATGTGTTTTAATAATTGTTGATTCTAAGTGAACTATTTCTCTAGTTGTCCAATGATTCATTTACATGTCATGATCGTGTGTCTTTTCTAGATTAGTACTACTTCTTTTCTTTAAAAGTCTCACTTTTCTCTCCCCCTTTAGGTAGAAGAACCTTGATACATTCAGCAGTTGAACAACCACAAGGCATACTCACTTGCTAATATGAAATTACTTGTGTATGACTCTCTCATGCTGAACATTGAAGTCGAGGAATATCCATAAGAATATATGGCAGTCAGGCCTTAGTTTTGAAAGGGCTCCCACACCAAACAATATGAAGTCTAATTGGTACTTTTCAATGAGGAGACCCCATTGATTGATGGATTTCCAACACGATCAACACTTAAGTTCAAACACATTAACGTAAGACTAGTCATATATTAACTTTTCAATAGAGGAGAAGGATAATAAGTATACCAAGATTTTTTAAGCACATTCCTCGATGTTGCTCTGCTACTAGTGAGCTTGGAAAAGACCCCGATAGAGTTACCCAAAGGAGAAACAATCATCACTTCGTTGTCAGCAGGTCTGGACAGTACTTTGATGAAGTTTCTTGCTTCACCTCTCTACCTAGGAACTCGATGGTTTTTTGATCCATGGTATTGGATGCTTTGGCATGTATAAATATGTATTGTAACATTGAAAAGAACATAATGAAAATCAAGCTAGTAGTCCTGGTTTTGGGATCCAGGGGAAAATCTCTATGTATATGTGTTTTATGTATTATGCTCTCACATTGTTTATTTTTGTGTTTTAGAATTTGTATGCAGGTAATTTCTGTATGGGGTTAAAACCTATAAGAAGTTGAAGTGCCTCGAATTCCTAAAAAGTCACGGACCTTTTAAGGATTGTAAAATCACATTTTGAAGATTGAATCAGATCATCCATTGTATGTGGATAAATATTACTAGTAATTTTAATAAGACCACTACTATATGGATGGAAACCATCTTTATCATTGATTTTATCAGATTTTAAAACTTCAACAACCATATTACTCAAGTCAAAAGATTCTTCTAATTGAACATCTAAGGATGGATATATTGTATCAATCTCATGAGTAACCAAAATGAAAGAACTTTCTTCATGCAAGACTGGAAATGACAATGGATAGAAGGGATACTAAATGATTTGATTATTTCCTTTTTCAGCATGGATAACCTCACTACGTTGCGTCAGTTCAAAATCCAAATCATTAGATGGTGAACTTGAAGAGCATGGGGTATTTTCTTCACAAGTTAATGCATTACAAATAGTAGGGCACAAGGGATAGTGAGATAAAGAGGAGTTTCCATAATAACATCTTCTTTCACTGAATCATATTCTAGACTAATTCTTTCAAATCAACATCTTATTAAGAAACCGAAAGATAAACTGGTTCACTTAGGAATTCATCATCATACACATAATCAGAATGATGGTTGCACAATTTTATATATTGATTAAGAAAATTAACTTCACTCAATTGACTACTGCGATTAGTAGATTGAAAATCAGCCAAGAATGAAGGAACAACAATTTTACATAGAGGGTTTTGAAATATGGAAGAGAGATAAAAAGTATCCTCACTTTTCTGTCCTCTACCTGTGTAATATGACCACGTTGTACTTGATCACAATTTGAACTAGAAACTTAAAAATCAAGAGAGTATGAAGAAATAGCTAGTGGGGCAGATTGATCAAGTGGATCAAGGTACAAAGAGTCATGGCATGTAGATTATAGAGGATGACATTTATCCCTTGAAGAAGTAATACTTTCAGTGGATCCAAATTCAAAATTGAGGTTAAGAGTGGTAATATTATCTTGAGGAACAAAAGTATTAGTCTTCACCCTAGGCTCCATGAACCACTCCAAGGTTTCCTCCATTGGATCTAAATCATGGGAGGTGGATGAAGGCTGAAGAGATAGATTAACAATCCAATTTTCATATTTTTTTTATTCGAATAGGTTCAACACAAGGCATAGAAAAGGGAGGAGGAAAAGGAATGAAAGGAATAGTAGGCTCCTTGTCTAAAATTAGAGGCATCTTATGTATTTAAAAATTTGGGAGATAAGAATCTTCAGGGGGTTCAAACTCACCATGTAAAGAGATATGAACCAAACACTCAAAATTTTGTTTAAATAAATCTCAATATGTAGCTTTTTTAGGAAATTCATATATAAGTGAAGGAATTGATTATAAAATCCCCAATTGATTCATTAGGATCCATTCTAAGTTGATTGATTCTCTTAAAAACATCTCAATAATCATACCTATAAAAAAAATTTGAAGCTCCTTGAGAAATTGATCAAATGAATGGATGGAATAAGATGGTAAGGTATGACACCACTCGTTAACTTGAGATTCAAGTGTGAGGAAGAAAAGAACACAAGCCACATCTTCACAATCGATTTCATAAAATTTGCAAAAAGTAGAGAAAATTAGAGAAGTTCTCGGTTATGGATATTTCACACTCACCATCAAACTTTAATTGAGACAAGTGATAAAGAGGCTCATTATGGATTAGACGTTTACCATCGGATATATTAGCAAAACACACTAGGAGTATGACTTGGAATGATACATTTAACATAAGAGATTAAGTAGACCCAATTGAAAAACTTGTCATCTAGCCCTCCTTCTAGTGTCAACTGTTGATGGTGCTGGAAATCCATCAACCAAGAGGGTCTCCCAAATGTGAAGTCCCAATTAGACCTCACATCGTTTGGATTAGGAGCCCCATCTGGATTATCATCCTAACCACCATAAATCTAAATTTTTCCTTAGCTACAATGGATAACATAAGAGAGTATGCACATAATCTTTGAAATCAGCAAGGGAGTTGACACTGTGAAACAACAATTACAATGTGAAAAATGAGACTTTCATGAAGAGAGAGACAAGAGTGAGTCTCTGGAATGAAGTAATAGTAATAACATAAGAGAGACATGCAAGAGAATGAAAATATTTGTTAGTGATCCAACAAAGTAGTTCTCATAGACACAATGACCATTAAAGAAATACAACACACATTCAATAAGATAAGTACCAATGACACCAAAATAGTTCAATTTCCTTAGTACACATGAAAAAAACATACCACAAACATATAAAGTATATTCTTACTAAATTCACAATACATGCATGAAAATGTGTTGGCTCATCGAGCTTCTGATTATTAGGTGAAAGATCCAAGTACACAATTACAATGGTCAACCACTAGCTCCAATAGTGGGATATTAAGTTACTTCTTGCTTCTGCAAAGAATGATCTTCTCTCTTATGCTATGTTAGAGAAGCCAAGGCTTGATCTCTAAAGGCTACAGCTCCAAAATACATTTTCTTGAGATATGAGGTTTCTTTTATAACAACAGGAATGACCTTTCATATCCCCTATGGCTCTTGAGTTACCCTCATGTCTCTTTGACTTATAATGTGACTTTTGGAATTTTCCTAAAGACTCTTTTGCCCATATATGACTATGTGAATTTTCATATTCCACATATGACTTTTGGACTTCCACACATTACATTTTATCCTTTCCTTTTGATAATTACATCATTACATCCATAAATGATGTGGCAAGAGACATGGACAGACATGATATTGAGTCTTCACTATGATATTGATCTTCCAACTTCTATCACAATCTAGTGGTCCTTCATATTCATGTTCAATGATCAACCTATCCTTACTACTTCATAAGTGTCTTCTAGCATTGTCTCCTTATCGTTCCCTTAGATCATCATCCTGTCATGTCAAGCTATAGGAACCACAACTGAAAAAAACTCATGACAAGATGACATAAGTCTAGAAAACTCTTAGTCTAGCTTGCTTCATGAAAATCACTCATTGAGCCAGAACTAGGTATTGAACAGGGAAGAAGGCTCAAGGATTCTATAGTGCACAATTCCAAATACTAGGAGTGAGGTACTGATGCTTGCGACTATGCAATGAACAACACTTGGGGCCTAGGAGACAAGACTGCATAGTTAAGGGTCACAGTGAGGAAATCTTGCCCACTATAACTGAACAATGCACAATTCAAGAGAGAGAGAGGACCAGAGGATTTCACAATTCAGGAAGGTGGGAGACATATTGTTTTTCTTGCAACTACAGAATGTGCAGAAGGAGACTAACTGGGAGGTAGGATTGCGTAGTTCTAGAGGTCAGGGGACAGTTCTTAGGCAATATGATTGTGCAATGTGTAGTCCTCGGAGGTAGTGATTATACATTGTGTAGTTTCAAGAGGAAGGGGTGAATGCTTGAGGCTTGAAACTATGTAATATGCAATATAGAGGGGCTGATAGAGTCTAGGTTGGTCGGGCATAAAATATTTTGGAATTTGACTAAGTGTGGGACCAGTGGGGAAAAGGTGAAATCAAGGTAGGATTTGAACAATTGATGACACAACATTAAACACTCAACACTCAAAATCAACATGATCCCCTTAATGCGACGACAAAACAACATCCTCCTCCAAGTGTGACACTTAGGATACACTTTGCCACGAAAGTGGCGAAACCAGTACAACATTGCATAAAACTTAGGGAATATGTCTAATGCATGTCATTATGATAGATGGAACATAGTAGTGTATAATAATGCCTCAAAATTTCCCTTCAAGAACATACAAATGACTCCCTTTGACTAGAAGCAATAGTTCCCCCAACCACAAGATGAAACTTGTGAAAGTAAGAGAAAAGTGCAAATGACCATTACAAAGGCTTAAATAAATTGAGAGAGACATATGGCATAATGAAGATAACATGAAGAAAACACTTGTTAGAGTGAAAGCAAAAAAAAACAATAGTTCCAAATGTGAAATAGACACTTATGAAAGCAAAGGTGTACCAAAGTGACAGTTGAGAAAACTCAATGAAATAGAAGTATAATTGCAATTGAAGTGAGGAAGACTGTCAATGGAGAGTGCACATTGATTATCATCATGTGATACAAGGTGCACTATTCTTATGGATTGCATAGTCACTATCACTAGTGATTGTGTAAGCTTTACGTTCAAGAGATGTGTAATGCATATCTAGGCTTGCATAGAAACATGTGTTTGTGAATTCATCGAAGACAGAACATGCACAAACAATTGAATTTGATGCTTAGAATAAAACTTAATTCTTTGCAAAACATTATATGAACATGAAGTGACCATGGGTCCACAAATCACAAGATCCTTAGTAGGCTCTGAAATTCAAGTGTAAGCAAAATTTTGGAGGGTGTTTATCATAATGACAACAAGATACCACTGCCTTGGAGCTTGGTTTAAGCCATATATGCTCTTCTTCAACTTGCACACTAATTTCTCCTTCCCCTTGAACTCATACCCTTATGGCTACTTCATATAGATATGTTCCTCCAAATCCCCTTGGAGAAAGGTTGTCTTCACATCTAACTATTCAAGATGCAAATCTTTTACTACCACTAGACTTAAAATAGTTATGATTGAAGTCATTTTAACAACATGAGAGAATGTTTCATTAAAGTCTATGTCTTTCTTTTGTGTGAACCCCTTCACAACAAGTCTAGCCTTATACCTTCCTTTTCCTCCATCTTCTTCCTTCAACCTATGAACCCATTTATTCTACAATGTTATTTTATCTGTAGGAAATCTAACTAAGTCCCAAGTCTAGTTATGTACTAAGGATTCCATTGCTTCTTTCATGGCTTGCTGCCACTTTTGATTGGTTTATGCTTGGCTTACTTCTTCATATCCTTTTGTTTCACTAGAATAAATAAAAAATTTATAATATAATGAAGGAGAGTATTGTTCAGGGAGTCTACTTGACCTAGTAGATCTTCTAACAACACTTGGAGGAGTTTGAGGTGCTTCCTGTAGTTATTTTTGTTGATCATTATGATTTTGTTACACCTTAAAATTTACTTTTTTTGTGATCTCATCAAAAACTTGGTATCCTATGTTTTCTTTTTCTTGTTTTTTTCCCTCTAATTGATCTTTGTACACAACCCTTTCATTAAATACAACATCTCTACTCCTAATGATTTTATGGTTTTCATAATCATATAAGTGATAACCAAAATCATTAACACAATATCCAATAAAGGTACACTTCTTTTATCTTTCCTCAAGGTTTGTTCTATTTTCTTCATTGATGTGGACAAATTCTTCACAACCAAAAGTCTTTAGAAATGAGTAGTTTATCGTCTTACATGTCCATACCTCCTATGGATTACCACCATCCAAGGAACTTGAAGGCACTTTGTTTATTATATAAACAAAATCATCTACAACATCTACCCAATATTGTAAGGGAAATCTTGTATGCAATCTCATACACCTTACATGCTCCATGATTGTTTTGTTCATCCTTTCTGACACATCATTCTCTTGTGGTGTTCATAGAAGTATCTTCTCTCTACAAATTCCATGGTCTCAACAATAATTCTCAAACTCCTTGTTGTAGTATTCACTTCCATTATCTGATCCGAGACACTTCAAATTATTTCCTTTCTCATTCTCAACTAAATTTTTTCATTTCTTAAAAATATCAAAGACATCACATTTTTTTTAATATAATAAATCCAAGTTTTCCTAGTTTCATCATTGATAAAAGTAACATAGTAATGAGAGCCTCTAAGAGATGATACTTGAGCTTGTCCATATACATATGTATGCACAAGCTCTAATTTTTCATTCTTCTTTTATTTCCCAACTCTAAGAAAACTCACTCTCTTATGTTTTCCATAAATAGAATTCTCACATAAATCCAAATCAACATGCTTCAAACTTGGCAACAAATTTCTATAGTGAAGAATTATTCTCTTCTTTGTAGGTTTTAATCCTGTACAACAATTACCGGCAAACTAATTCTTAAAAACATAAAATATACAATGGCAAGAAACACAAAAGAAATACACAGAGATTTTCCCCTAGATCCCAAAACCAAAACTACCAGATTGAGTTTTCATTATATTCCCTTCAATGTGTTGTCATTCTGTATTTTTGAGGTTGAGGGAGTAAACACATATGACAACATCAAAACCACATTAGATGCTGGGATCTAGCCCTACCAGCTTCAGAGAGGGATCTCTCTGTAAAATTTAGCTTTGTTTTAGTGTAGATTTTAGGCTAGTTATGATTGTACTTGTTTGTTTTGTTTGAAAGGTTTTGGTTGATTTGAGTGTTATAATTCTATTGGGCTATGGATTCTATAAACTAAACTAGAGTTTTGCATCATTTTTTAGAGGATTTCTCACAGGGAAAGCTATATTTCACTAACTGGATCTTTTCATAATTTAAATGAATTATGGAATAGGAGAAGTGTAAGGTTCAGTAGAAACCAAGGAGCAACTAAGAATTCCTTGATCTGAATTCAGTGGAAAAAATTAAAATTATCAACAACCAAAATAGGGTGATCTAAGTAACAAATCCTATTTATCACAGTTTCTATTAAGTAATTCAGATATTCAGAATAATAGATGAAGAAAACATTGTTTAAACAGATAACAAAAGAGACACAACACCATTTGGTAGACCACATGAATCCTATGAAATGTCCTTGTATTATTGATGCTCCAGTACTTTGAAAAATACAATATGAAGAAGGAATTACATTCAAAAATCAACACTTAATACTTCAAACAATGAATTATTTATAAAGAAAATTACAAAAATTCCTTTACAAAAATCGTTGTCAAACTGACAGTGTATTATTAGCCTAACTACAAACAATATGATCTAATTCTGATAAACAAATAGGCCACATAGGTAACTGAAAGGAAAGGTGGCCCTGTTTTGATGGTTTTGGTTGTTGAGTCAACCCGAAACAGTATTGTGATGCTGAACTGACTATTGTGCTGGATGTTGCACTAGAAATTATTTAATTGTCGCTAAATTATCCTTCAAACTAGTAAATCAACCAATTATTCACATCTTCTTTCATCTGGTATAGTCAATTTTGTTACCCTGCGGTAGATTTCATCTACCTCTGTGTATTTGGTGAAGGTTGGCTTGACAGTAAAAATGTGTTTTACTTCATTTTGTATATAGAAATCATTTGCCATGGTTTCCAAAAAGGCCTTTGCTATCACACTGCCCTTAAGCCCACTAACCTTGATGCTGCTTCTAGCCACTTCTTTCATCTGTAGGACATAGTCTTCCTGAGTGCTCAATTTATCATTTATAACATAAATACTAGGGAGTCCCTTTTGGATTAGTGCTTCAATTATGTTTGTGAACCTATTTACTTGCAGCTCCAAGGTTTCACACCTTTCCTCTAACTGATTAATGAGATTTCTCTTTTTCAATACTTTCTTGACTTCTAAAATGGTAGCATTCTTATCATTGATCCCTACTTCTTCAAGCTTATACTTGGACTTTGAGTTTAAATACTTGATTATGTTAGAGGCTTTCATGGGCATCTCTCCCAGCTTTTCTCTTCCCTGCACAATAGTTTTTGTAGTGATCCAAAATGGATCTAAGATAGACTTCTAAGTCTAAAGTGTTCCTCACAGAGGAAAATGAAAATCCAAGGATACTCTTGGAAATATTCCCATTGCATAGATCTTCTCATTTTGAATCTACTGCAACTTGAAGGGGCTAAAATGGACTTTGGATGATGAAGTTATCACAAAAAGAAGATTACCTTTGTCCTTTGAAAAAGGAGGCAAATTCTTATGAAAATGGCCTAAAAGGCTCATTGAAGAAATCGCATCGGGAAAAAGCTAGGGGAAGGACTTAACACAAGGGCAGAAAAACCCCCGATCAACGATCTCTGATATATTGGGTCGGAGGTAGGCTGCACCCGATATCGGGACCCCAGGCAGAGCGATATGCGATTGAATCGGTGATCGGGGTGATCGACGATTGGAGGAGCAGAGGCATAGACCCCGCTGATGCGATACGCGAGGTGCGATATCGGTGATCGGTGGATCGATGATCGACATAACCAAAGGGAATATCCCTAGGCCATTGCGACATGCGATAAAGCAATGGGCCGATGTACGATTGTGCGTGGACCATTGGATCGAGTGCATAGATCAATGGTTAGGATTTGATCGGGGTGATCGGAGATCGGACGATCGACAGATCCCTGATACAAAGGGATGTTACATGCACCATACGACTTGCGATAGTGATATACCGATAAGGGCCAGACCCGATGGGTTTATAGAGGCAATTCAATAATATTTGAAGATCGATTAAACACTCCATGGGGCGTTTTCTTGTGTATTTCCATTATTGGCTGTCACGGCTAGAGGAAGGCAAAACAATCGGGTTTCCCCATGGCGATGATTCCTTTCCATTGTAAATGGATTCTTGTGGTGAATAGTCGGGTTTTCCATGATGGAGGACTGTAACCGATGTGTTACAAATGCACAGAGCACATAATTGCAGAAGATGGCAGAGAGAGTGCAGAGAGTTTTGGAGTCACTTGGAGGTCGAGTGAACCAGAGAGCACAACTACTGAAGGTCGCTGGAAGGTTGCCGAGAGTTGCTTGGAAGTTGAGTGAACTATAGAGGCATGTAGAGGCTGAGAGAAGCTCGTGAGAGTGAGAGCCAAGAGCTAATGCCAGAAAGCCTGAGAGCCAAGAGCAAGAGCCAGAGCCAAGAGCCAAAGCCAAGAGCCAGAGCCAAGAACCAGAGCCGAGAGCCAGAGCCAAGAGCAACAGCCAGAGCCAAGAGCCAGAGCCAAGAGCCAGAGCCGAGAGCCAGAGCCAAGAGTAAGAGCCAAAGCCAAGAGCCAGAGCCAAAGCCAAGAGCCAGAGCCGAGAGCCAAAGCCAGAGCTAGAAAGCCTGAGAGCTTCAGAGCCAGGGATAAGATGGTGTTCTAAGCCCATTGTTTCTGTGTAATCCAATGGAGTTGAATGTGGAGCTTGTAAAATAACTTATGCCATAATCCCAGAGAGCCTAGTCGAGTTGACTAGAGCTCAAGGAGACGTAGCACAAGAGTTTTGGGTGAACTCCATATTAATATTGTTGTTATGTGTGTTTTTTTATTTGTTGCATTATTTATTGTCATATGTATTTAAATATCAACATAAGCAAATGAACTTAAAACACTTAACAATTAAAGGCAAACATAAGCGTATACCTATTTTCAAGAACTTTTTAATTCCGCAATTGGTTAATCATAAGGTCTTGGGAATATTTAAGCTTTGGAAGTGGGAGAGGTTCTTGTAAGTTGACAAGAAGCCTTTAGTGCCCCATTTTCAGATCAGGTGGTATCAGAGCCAGGTTTGATTAACCCCACCTTCAAAGAAGGTGATATCAAATCAGAATGCTTGATTGACAGAGCGGAGATTGATTATCTGAAAAGGTGTTTAAACAATCAGAGGTTGATTGTATGCTTGTTTGCAGACTGACTATTGTTTGAGTTTGCAGAGGTGAAGGGAGAGCTATTGATAGCTCAGTCCAGGAGAGGACAAAAGGAAGAAGGGCTGAAGGCATTCTTCTTATCCCAAAGGACCTCAAGGTAATCCTTGAAGCACAAGAGGTTTGTTGCAAAAGGTTGCTTGAATAAGCTCTTTGTTTATCTTGTTTGAAGTTCTTTTGTTCATTCAGATAATGACAACTTCTACAAGTAAGTCCTCAAATTCTTCTTTCTTCACAAGAGTCTTTGATGAAGACATGAAGCAAGACTTGTCAACCATGATGGATATGGTGAGAGAAATGTATGAGGATGGAAGGAAGAGCAACATACTTAGAGAGCAGTTGAATTCCATGGAGGAAGAGAAGCAGTTGCTTAGTGACAAATTGCAGGAAATGGAGAGGCAACCTCATATTGCAAATATGAACCTGAAAAGGATGCATGAGTTGGAGACGCAACTCTTTGTTGCCAAAGAAGCCTTAGTCAAGTATCAGCTTGAAGAAGAGGTAAATGATTCTTGTTTGTCTTCAAATTCTTCTAAGAATGCTTATATTGGTTCTTTTGAAAAACATACTAGAGGCATAGGTTCCAAGTTAATGTCCAAGATGGGCTATGAAGGAAAAGGCTTTGGAAAACATGCACAAGGTATTGTTGAGCCAATAATCGTTGAGGAAAGGCCTAAGTATTTGGGTCTTGGCTATGGATAGTATTATGGAGAAAGTTCCAAAGCTACCATGAAGGCCATTGAAACGATTCCAAAAAGGAGTTTCATTTCAGGTCTTCTACCTCAAGAGTGCGAAGATTGTATTCATGGAGAATGCAATAGATTGAAACATCATTTGCAAGATGCAGGTGTTCATAAGCATGCACTTGAACCAGAGAGTTTTGGAAACTCTGAAAGCCTTGAAGAGGCTGATGGTATTCCAAAGGGAGCCACTTCTTCATTTGATTCACCTCCTCATGAAGGCAATAAAGGTGAAAGAGAAAGGTATAAATCTGGTTCTTATCATATTCTTTTTTATTATGTTTAGCATGGTAAATTTCCATATAAGTATGGGAAAATAATTGCATGTTCATTTTGTGGTTTGGATAACCATAGTGTTTCTAGATGTTGGAAGAGAATGGCCGCATACAGGAAACTTTTGAAGGAAACGAAGCAGAAAGCCAATGGTCCACTGGACAAGGCAAATCATGCTGTCAAGAGGATGCACATGTGTTGCACTTTCTGCCATAAGCAAGGACACATTGCTGAAAATTTTTGGACCTTGAATCCAACCATGCTTCCACGAAACTTGAAGATGGTGGAAAGAGAAAATGGCAGAAATGGAAAGGAAGATTCCATTGATGATGTGTTTCAGGATGATTCACATGTTGATGCTGATGTGCAGACAAAGGTAGCACCTTTGAAATGGATTGGTAAGAAATGGTTAGAGTTCTTATCCAATTAAGGTTGCATGTCTTTTGAAGATGCATTATATAAAGTTGCATCTATTTGCATTTCTTTGTTAATGGAATGCAAGTTGCGGGATTTTACCAAGAAGGTGAAAGGAAAAAGTTGAGTAGGAGATTCACTTTATTGCTGCAACATTATATTTCATTTCAGCTTTGAAAGTACAGTGTGCTCAAGCGAAAGTTGAAGGATGAAATGCATGCATGAGGATGTTGTGCATGAATACAGGGATGTTAATGATTTCCTTGTATTTGAACATGTATGTGTAATTAACTTGAAGGGTTGATTGCTTTGGCATGCATGTAATGCAATATTGACTTGAGAAAAGTTGATTTGGTCTCCAAAGATGGAGATAATGATGAAGTGTTTCATCTTTTGAAAAGAATCCTTGAGATCTTTTCCACATGCTTGACTTGAAGGGTCAATTGTTTTAAAGACATGTTTTGTGGGCTTGTTATCTAGTCCATCATTTGTATGCAGATGTAAAGGCATGGAGGTGTTCACAAGATGTGAAATCTATTTCTTTGTTGAAGTAGGAGTTTAGGCCATCCAGTTGTTGTCTATGTTTTTGTTGTTGTTTACAGCATGCCAAACAAGTACAAATGAAAATTTGGTGAAGCAGATGTAACTTCACATTTGTTTGGGCCACCTTGGATCAATGATCAAGGAAGAGAAGTTCAAACTACCTTCTGTAACCTTCTCAGCAGGAGTTCTGCATGAAGTCAAGGAGGAAAACAATTCTTCCCAAGAGGACTAGGACATCCAAGAAGGAAAGTGGTCAAAGGCTTTGGTTCAGAGGTACTATGCAAGGAAAATGTATGGAGGCTAAAAGAAGAGGGTGAGGTACTCTCATTTACTGCTCAGATTAGTAAGTCAGTATTTTGGAGACCAAAAGTTCTTTTAGTGGGAAGGTGTGATCCAAAATGGATCTAAGATAGACTTCTAAGTCTAAAGCATTCCTCACAGAGGAAAATGAAAGTCCAAGGATACTCTTGGAAATAGTCCCATTGCATAGATCTTCTCATTTTGAATCTACTGCAACTTGAATGGGCTAAAATGGACTTTGGATGATGAAGTTCTCGCAGAAAGAAGATTTCCTTTGTCCTTTGAAAAAGAAGGCAAATTCTTATGAAAATGGCCTAAAAGGCTCATTGAAGAAATTGCATTGGGAAAAAGCCAAGGGAAGGACTTAACACAAGGGAGGAAGGACCCCTAATCAGCGATCTCCGATATATCGGGTCGGAGGTAGGCTGCACCCAATATCGGGACCCCAGGCAGCGCGATATGCGATTGAATCGGTGGTCGGGGTGATCGACGATCAGAGGAGCAGAGGCATAGACCCCGCCGATGCGATACATGAGGTGCGATATTAGCGATCGGTGGATCGGCGATTGACATAACCAAAGGGAATATCCCCAGGCCGTTGTGACATGCGATAAAGCAATGGGTCGATGTACAATTGCGCATGGACAGTTGGATCGGGTGTGCAGATCAACGGTCAGGATTCGATCAGGGTGATCGGAGATCGGACGATTGACGGATCCCTGATACAAAGGGTTGTTACATGCACCATGCGACTTGTGATAGCAATATACTGATAAGGGCCGGACCCGATGGGTTTATAGAGGCAATTCAATAATATTTGAAGACCAGTTAAACGCTCCATGAGGTGTTTTCCTGTGTATTTCCATTATTGGCTATCATGGCTAGAGGAAGGCAAAACGATTGAGTTTCCCCTCGCCGATGATTCCTTTCCATTGTAAACAGATTCTTGTGGTGAACAATCAGGTTTTCCATGATGGAGGACTGTAACCGATGTGTTAAAAATGCACAGAGCACACAATTGTAGAAGATGGCAGAGATAGTGCAAAGAGTTTTAGATTCACTTGGAGGTCGAGTGAACCAGAGAGAACAACTGTTGAAAGTTGTTGGAAGGTTGCCGAGAGTTGCTTGGAAGTCAAGCAAACTATAGAGGCACGTAGAGACCGAGAGAAGCTCATGAGAGCGAGAGCCAGAAAACCTGAGAGCCAAGAACAAGAGCTAGAGCCAAGAGCTAGAGCGAAGAGCCAAAGCCGAGAGCCGAGAGCCAGAGCCAAGAGCTAGAGCCAGGAGCAAGATCCAAGAGCCAAAACCAAGAGCCAGAGCCAAGAGCCAAACCCGAGAGCCAGAGCCAGGAGCAAGCGCCAGAGCCAGAGCCAGAAAGCCTGAGAGCTTCAGAGCCAGGGATAAGATGGTGTTCTAAGCCCATTGTTTCTATGTAATCCAATGGAGTTGGGCGTGGAGCTTGTAAAAGAACTTATGCCATAATCCCAAAGAGCCTAGTCGAGTTGACTAGAGCTCAAGGAGACGTAGCACAAGAGTTTTGGGTGAACTCCATATTAATATTGTTGTTATGTGTGTTTGTTTATTTGCTGCATTATTTACTGTCATATGTATTTAAATATTAGCATAAGAAAATGAACTTAAAGCACTTAACAGTGAAAGGCAAACATAAGCATACACCTATTTTCAAGCACTTTTTAACTCCGCAATTGGTTAATCATAAGGTCTTGGGAATATTTAAGCTTTGGAAGTGGGAGAGGTTCTTGTAAGTTGACAAGAAGCCTTTAGTGCCCCATTTTCATATCAGTGTAGCCTTTGATATCAACGCTTTCTGCTCAAATATGATTTGATAGAAGGCCATATCTCATTCATAGAGTCTAGTATGTTCATCCAGATGGTTTCCTTGGCATGGGACAAGGTTTGGCCAATTGAAGTATCTCTCTGAACCTACTACAACTTCTCCAACAGTCTTTGGGATTTCTACATTTCAATAACCTGAGTTGTTTTTGGTTTGGCCTTTTGCACTTCTAGAGCTTTGAGTTTGCCCTACAAAGTCTCAATCTCCTTTGACTGGAGTGACATGTTCTCCAGTGTCTTTGTTACTTGTTCAATACTCATAGTTTGAGTGGAAGAAGTGGTTGTATTGGTTGCCCTTGTTGATGGAAGCTGAGAAATATGTATGTCATCTAGGGGGAAAATGGCCATCTTCAAGTTGTCTTCCTTCTCCTTAAATATCATTTTCTCCATCTCTACCTAATCTGTATATTTTGTACTATGATCAATTTCATCATATCTGCTTTCTATGCTTCACCTTCTTCAATATCCTTGGTCAATAGATCTTCTATGGCTGGTAGCTTGAGCTGCTTGGCTGCAATGTCCAGGTTCTTCTGTTTAATAGTCTCCTCAACAACATTGACATCTTTAGGGTCATACCCTATCATAATCATCAAGTCTTCCAAAGACTTGATCATGTTTTCTTTGGCTAAGGAGGACACATTCTGTTGGCTCACTAAGATGCTTTTTTACAAGCAATCTTAATCCCTACATTAGTTGTCAACCCAAGATAAGTCTTTCTATTTCAAGAGTGCCAACATAGTATGTGCAATGAAGCTAGAGGTTATCTAAAGATGATGTAGAAATTTCACCTGTAGAACAAACTGATATATGCAATGTCCTAAAGAATAATACTTGTTCTACTTCTACAAAACATTAAGCAGAAGCATAATCGAATTCATGAGCAACATCAAGTAGAAACATGCATAACTGATCAAGAGAAATAATCTCACATAACACAAGATATATCCAGGGGAAAGCACCAGCATAAAACCCCAACCATGTATTATCAATCAAGTGGAAATCCTCTTCAACATACAAAAAGAATCATCTCAATAGCTATCCTGCTCTCTCTGTACTCTGATGATCTTCAATTAGAAGATGAAAATCATGGACTACCTAGGCCTCAATATATAAGCTACAAGTCCTCCAATCTCCTATAATAGATCCTTCTCCATGCAAGGAATACTTACTAGAAATATCCAAGCACCTGGTAGTACATTGTCCGACATCTAATCTCAACTGGGTCTTTGACAGAACTGACATGCAACAATTATCCATGAGTGAATCCTCAGTATCTAAAATAATAGTTGTCACATGCATGCAAGCATTAACAAACTATATTTTATTATTTTAGCAACTTGTTAAAATAATCTAACTAGACTCGACTAGTTAGAACTAAGTCAATTGATTCTCTCATTATAGAACTCATTCTCTCAATTAGTGGAGGAAATTAAGGATAAATTCCTCAATAAGTGGGACAAATCATGTGCATGCTCACAAATATTTCAAATTCAAATTTCCTTAACTAATTAACTCAACTGAATTAATTAATTAATATTCCAACTGTTGTTGAGAACAAAATTAATTTTACTTCCTACAGATAAACTAGGGACTGTTATAAATAGGAAGGGACCTAGAAATGCTATTTTTAGAACTTTCTATTTTTAGCAGTTTTGCCTCTCACCCAATGTGGCCAATGACCTCACTGGCCAAACTGCTATTCTTAGACATGCTATTTTTAGCAGGTCTATTTTTAGCACATTCTAAATTTAGGATTTCTTGTTGCACACTTTTCAAAACTCCCTCTCAACAAGAAAGACTTTCTCTCGAACCCGATCCTCTAACTCTGGAATGTTTTGCATGCAACACATCTACCCGATCCACTTGCTCCAACAACACTTGGAACAAAAACACTCCCAACTAACCAGTCTATTGGGCTAGGAATATACTCTAATGTTGAAGCTCTACCTGCTGCTAACAAGTGCTCCCTCTCTGACATCTGTGCTACTGCAACATCTCCATGCATCTTGCACCATTGCACACCTCTCTGTGCCACCTAGCACTGTGTAAAACACTTGTGCCTCTTGCATTGCTACAACTTGCTAGCTATGCACTGTCCTGGGATTCCCTGCATTGTCACTCTCTCTTTCGCTCCATCCGCATCTATCTCTACCCAATCAGTCAATTCCTGCTACTCCACATTGGGGCTCCTGTAGCAAGGTCTCATCCAAGAGGTTGGGTACCTCAAGGATCCTGCCCCTCCTCCTTGGGACGATCACTCTATATCGCCCCAACTCCTACTTGGAGGTATGGCTACATGTGATCCCTCAACCCACCTAGCTCAATGTTTCCTCCTACTGAAGGTCTCTGCATGGGTAGATGTTTCTACTTCATCTCCACTCAACTTCCCCTATTATGGCTACTCCACAACCTCTTGAAGCTACTGCACCAATCATGGCTCCTCCATAATTGTCTGAGACTTCTTCTGGCTCTACATGTTGAGAGGTAATATACCCTCCCTCCCGAACACCAAGTCTCCATTAGTTGCCTTGCTACTCAAGGCTTTGCATGCATCTTGAACCTCAAGAGCATATAGGTTCTTAACCCGTGAACCAATTTGCTTCACCTGTCTAGTGATGATGTGTCTAAGGAAAACCTTTCCCTTACTGAAGACTACATCATAGCCTCTATCTTCAAGCATTGTGATCGACACCAAGTTTCTCTTTAGTCCTGGTACATACTTGACATTGGTCAAGGTAAGGTGAGATCTGTGCTCCCTCTGAAAAATAACCATGACTACACTTGAGACACTATACTTCTCATCATTACCCATCGCTATGAGTATCTGGAGATCTTTCTCCTCCAAAGTACTGAACAAACTCTTATCTCCGGTCATGTTGAAAGAAGCTCCACCGTTAAGAAACCAACCACTTCCCACCATGGATGAAAACATGCATGAGAAGAATGTGAAATCTAACTCAAACTATGAAGCAAGTGCCTCACCTTTAGATCCTTCCCCAGATACCTTCTTGGATTTCCTCCGTGGACAATTTGCAGCATAATGGCCCACCTCATGACAATGAAAGCATTGCACTTTCGATTTGTCAACCTTCTTCCTATCATTGGAAGAACTGGATTCGAAAAGAGAAACCTTCTCCTTCCCCTTCTTCGCCTTACTCGCTAAGGAACAATTCTCCTCATCATGCATGGATGAAGAACTGTCTCTGGTGCTTTGTCTAATCTCTTCCTGCATGAAATCTGACCATAGTTGTTCCTAATTTGGCAGTTTCTCCCTTCCATTCACCGAGTCCTGGTATCTATGCCAGCTTTTAGGAAGGCCAAGGAGTGCTAGACTCACCATATCCTCATGTGATGTCACGACCCCTACACTTGCAAGCTCATCCCTGTATGTGATGAGCTTGGTCAGATACATAGAGATTGTCTCATCTCTTTCACACTTGATCTTTCAAAGTTTGTCCTTCAGTGCCAGCTTCCTCTGATCACTACTATTCTGATATAAATCTTTCAATTTTTTCCACATTGCATGCATAGTCTCCTTCCCATGGAGGCTCAAGACAATGTGATCTCATACTCCCTCCAAGAGAATTCTCCTAGCTCTAGCCACACACTTCCTCCATTCCACCTGCTCAGTCTTGTCAATAGGCTTAGGAATTTCTTGATCAATGAAATCCTTAAGGCCATTATCTTCCAAAACTGCCTCCATGTGATCCTTCCAAGCTATATAGTTTGAGCTGACATCAAGGGCATACTCAAGCCTCAAACCATAGAACTCCATCGATGAAATAGATGTGATAAGAACTTGAGATCTATATCCCGAATAATAAACTTCGAATTTCTTCTGCTACTCTATTGTTCTTGCTTGATCACCTGTGCTCTGATACCATGTAGAATTTTGTAGAATTTTTCCTACAAATGAGCTAGCTTTGATATCATGTAGAACATTTTCTACAAATCAGCTAGCTCTGATACCATGTAGAAATTTCACCTGTAGAACAAACCGATATATGCAATGTCCTAAAGCATAATACTTGTTCTACTTCTACAAAACATTAGGCGGAAGCATAATCGAATTCATGAGCAACATCAAGTAGAAAAATGCATAACTGATCAAGAGAAATAATCACACATAACACAAGATATATCCAAGGGAAAGCACCAGCATAAAACCCCAACCATGTATTATCAATAAAGTGGAAATCCTCTTCACAATACAAAAAGAATTAGCTCTCAAGCTATTCAGTTCTCAATGAACTATGAAGATATGAAGATATGTCTCATGAACCAACCAAGCCCTATATATAAAGGCTTTACCTATGGTCCAATCCCTATTTCCTTCCACAATTTGCTTAGGAAATAATAGCAAAAGCATATGCAATTAATTCCAAACATACCAAGTTAACCAATGGTC
>APFE031241252.1:0-23317 GCA_000404065.3 Pinus taeda | reverse complement strand
AAAGGAGCCAGTGTTAGCCCTGCCATGCAACGCTAACTTTCTAATGTTAGAGAAAATCTTGGTATGTTTGGTGGTGTCTTCAAAGGGGCCCCACATGGGTCATTTTCCCTTCTCTTCCTACCCCGCTTACTCTCCACCACCTCCGTCTCCCTATTTGCCTCCTAAAAACCCGACAAAGTAACCCCCTTTGACCTTAGCCCCAAGCGCAAAACCCCAAACCGACCATAAAACCCTACCATATGTCTTCGCGCATTTGTAACTCGCAACGCCGCATCCCCGTCGTTGATCACCCCCGCCGATCCAACGGCTCCCGTCACACCCGATAAAGGCGACCCGCTCTAGCACTCTCTACTGTCAGATCATCTCCGTAGAGATCCGACGGTCTTCGCATTCCTCGCACTAGAAACTTGACCGAGCGATAACGCGCGATGAGAGTAGTTTTTCTCTCTCATCCGCCGCTACGTGTCGATCATTGAATGGAATCACTCGGCCCCAGGCATTTACCACTTAGCGCCCGAAAGCGATGCGATGAAAACCGTTACCCCCTGACCAAACCGCCCTTGCCTGTTAAATGCCCGTGCAACTCCAACGCCTGATGACCGTCTGATCTGTCCGCTAAAGATCCAACAACCCTAACACACCCTGCTCCCACCTCAACCAATAGCCTCCACCAAGCCATCTTCGTCGTTCATTTCCCCAATCCGATGGTCATTCTTTTCTCTCACCTAAATCGTCCACCTATCCATGCATTCCATGTCCTCTGACCATTCTATTGCCCGAAGAAGGAGATAACCCGCCATGCTTGACTGACAACAATCAAATCCCCAACAACCATATTTAACATAAAGCATGGCTAAAGGAGAAAAGGACATAGCACAACTCTATAACTGAATGTATTAGTCATGGACTCCACCGATACGAGCACTCCAACCGCCTAAAGGACAGCATAGCAGTTGTGTGAATCAGATTTACATAATGAAGCAAGCAACCTTGTTCAGAGACCCCATTAGGCAGTTAAATGCAGTTGGTGGTCAATTAAAGCCCCTCCATACCTAAACGACCATGTGCTATTATAACGTAAGCTTATAAATACCTAGAAGAAAGATGTAATCAGGGTTGGAATTTGATGTAAGGTTCAATTTCTGGAGACTGTAGACATTTTGTCACTTGCAGCGTCTCATCTTCATTTTCAGCAAATACAAGCTTCTTTTGTTGTTAACTACTCACTGTCCATTTTCCTCTGTTCTAAGCCTGTACCTGATATGTTGTGTTCTTGATCTCTTGATGTTTAGCACTAGATAACTATCATCTTATCTCTGTGTTAGAATATTGAATGCATCACTGTATAGGTTGCTCAGGTTTCTTTCTATCTAGTGCAGGAGAGCTGTCATCCTATCTTTGCATTTATAGATTAGATTTGCAGGTTTCTGTACTAGTTGTAGTTGGCCATCACATGGTCTTGTGTATCTACTGGTGTGGTTAGTATTCTCCAAATTCATCTAATATCTAAACTGTGAGCATTGGTGGTCTAAATCCTTATAGGCTGAGGGTGTTCATGCATGTCTGGAGTGAAACGGAGTAGAAGTGGTTATCTGGCTTAAACCAAAACATCATTCCTTCCATTAAACCTTGCAACAATAGTTTAATTTATATGTTACCAGGCATCTCCGAGCTACAACCTAGGAGAGTTTCTTGGAATCATAACAGTGATAAACTCTCTTTTGTATAACTTTTTATTCTGCATTAATATATTTCCTCAAATGACCATGTTGGTTAGGGCCATGGACTATTTCCCTCTTAGAGGGATTTTACCACATATGAGTGGTTACCTTTTTTTGTTGAATGTCGTTAAATTCAAGATCTTGTGTATGTGGGAAATGAGGAAAGGCTCTCTCCGATTTTAAGATTCCAACTTAGTAACCTTCAATGTCCTTAGCTTTCCCTTTTGCATAGTCACTTAAACCCAAACATCATGTCCTTTATAAATAAATTAATTAATTAAATCAATAAATAATATCATCCTAAATAGAAAAAGGTTGAATTGTTGTCCAAGGCAACGGGGGATTCATAAGATTTTTAACATAGGAATTCTAGTCTCTCAAGGGAATTAATTTATTTTCTTTATCTTTATGTGTCAAAATTTGCCTATAGAATTTCTTAGAATCTATCATAGTTAAGTGCAAAAATTTCTCTGGTTTTTTATTGATATGATATCTTTTTTTCCTTATAATATTAATAAATTATTTTTTCTCTGGAAATATATTTATATTCATATAAGGAATATGCATGTTTTGTTCTCAAGGGAACTATTCATACTCAACAAAAAGTTTGGAACCATTACAACAAAACCCATCATGTCACTTGCAAGTATTAAAACCTGGATAGAAAGAATAACAACATTCTTCTTCTCAATACATGATATAAATTTTATTAACAATATTAATAAATTATAATAATAATATTAAATATTAAATATAATTAATGATTTTTATAATTTTAAAATTAATTATTTAAAATTAAAAATTTTGAATAATATTTTCATGACATAGCGTTAAGAATGATGTACAACTCAATATTGAAAAGATGTTATCAAATTAATGTTAGCGTGAGATAATATGGCATTAAAACAAATAATATGCCGCTGTACATCGGAAGCAATTATTATAGACATTGAAATCCCTCGCATGCCAATGTAAAGTATATTGTCCAATTTATCAAAATTTGTTTTGTTTCGTGTGTTGGGTTAGGTACTGCACGTGTATAGGTATTTTTAGAGTAACTAAATCTACCATCGTAATATATAATTTTAATTCATTTGATAATAAATTTAAATAAAAAATAAAATATTTGAATATAAATGAGTACAAATTTTAAAAAGGCAAATTGATGATGACTTTCTTTCTTTTTTTTTTTTTTGCATAATGTGAAATTATGTTTATGGAGATTCATCGAAATATTTTAACTAAGAGTTCATTTGAATGAGAATAAACTTTATATCATTGGATGTGAAATTATGTTTATGGAGATTTATCAAAACATTTTAACGAAGAGTTAAATGAGATGTATTTTATCTGTGATATGTTTTGGAGGGTTTTGGGGTATATTTTTCTGTTTAATTTATTTAGATTTTGATAGTGATTTGTTATTTGTTAGAATAACAAGTTTAAGTTGTGAATTATCCCACAATTTGAGTGCTTTAAGGTTTTTTCGGGGTGCTAAATACAAATAATCCAAATATATAGTTAAAAATCCATTTTAGACAACAAAGATCAAGATTTGACCCCAAAAAAATTGTCGGATTCCGGCCAAAAACTCCAAAACATATATTAGTTAGACAATTTCTTTAAATGAGAATAAACTTTATAGATTTTATAAAGGAATTTACAAATAAATTTCAAGTTTTCAAATAAAAAGTTTGTTTGGTTCATGATCAAGTTAAACATGTGATAGAAGAATGTATAGTTAGATTTCAACTTTTGAAATAACAAGTTAATTTGGTTCATGACTAAGTTAAATGGTTTGAACTAGAAAATCTAAGGATAATGTTTGACATAGTGTGGGTTGCCATTGCCCCACCTTACTAATAAGCAGGGGGACGTGGCAACATGCCCCCTAAAGATGGGAAATGGAGATAAGTCTCCCTTCCAAAACTTGTCACAAATGCTTCGTGTAAGGTTTTGTTTCATGGGAGAGTTCACATAGGCACCAAGTAAGTGGGTCTTAATGTTTATCGGAAGCGACACCTCAAGCACGGTACCAAAATTCGATTTAAGCGTGATATAGCTATTAATCCATAGAACGGTGCACTAGACAGGTGGAGGCCAGACAATGAAGAGGGAACTTCAAATAGATGTGAGGGAGTCGAACTCAATGTATAGCAAGTCGAGAATTATTTTTGTGGAGGTTTTCTGTCAAGCACAGCTATATATATGGGTATCAATTCTAGAAATCTTGTGCAAGGAGTCAGGTTGAGAGCACAAAGAGATAGTATTACCAGAGGATGATAGCTCATGGAGGATGACATTACAAATGGATGCTATGGTGAGGAAGGTTTGTGGCAATTACACTATTTGTTCGGTGAAATTGATCCTCAACATGCTTAATGCTCGAGGGGTCTAAGGTAATTGGGCTACTCAAATTATGAAATGTACTCGAATCAACATTTGGGTCAGCGAAAAGGCGTTGAAGGTTTCAGAGCTAGAGTGGCCCACGCAAGTCGGAGCACCTCCTCACTCACCTAATTTGCCTCTCTCAGATATCTATTTCATTGAGTCCTAACACTTCTTAGCAATTTATGGCAACTTTGTTGTCCCTCTGCAATTCTATTTTAGGACTACCCTCCCTTTTAGTGGAGACTCTAAAAAATCCAAAAAATGTATATCCCCTTAATGTTGTTTCCCTGTGACTGAGTTGTCCTTGTCATAGGGAATGCAAATTACATGGTAGTCTACTAAATTCATTCCAACTTGAACTGAAAGCTTTTCGTAGTGGTTTAGGGGAGGACACTCTAATAAAGTCAAGTACCTGCACTAGTTTGTGGTGGTCCAATTGTGTATTTCAAATTTTTAATTTCCATTTTTGTGGGTGGAACTGGCATAGGCTCAAGAGAAATTTAGATGAGTACCTCCCAGTAGCATTGAGAGACTCCCCTGGGACAATGTGGTCTCATACTTTCTCTAGTGGATTCTAGGTTGGGAACGAGTATGTCCCTTACTTTACTTTATTGAATTAGAAGGCAGCAATAGGTATGCTCTCTTTTTATGCTAGAGAAGTCTCTTGGACAATGATCTTAAGAGATTGATCTCTCCTATATCCTAGGGTGAGAGGTAAGGTGTTATTGTGTTCTAAAGGTAGGTTTCTCTTTTCATAGTGGATTACCCTATAATGTTTTCTCTAGAAAACTTTTCATCTTGGTTCGCGTGGAACAGTTCATCCTTTTTAGCTCTGGTCATTAAAGAAGATATCACTACATTAAAGGAGAGGGGACGTGTGAGAGGGGGCTCTTTGTATTACACAAAAAGAGCGCGTAGAGGGAATTCTTGCCTTCAAGAAAGGGTTGAAGGATCTGCTGCAAGATACCATGATCAGATCCCCATGCATGTACAAGAAGAACTAATACAGGTCAAAATGGAGGTTGTGTCTCACTGATCCTCACTCTTTGATATTGTAATAATGATAGATTGGGAGGCGTAGATTCCATACACCATACAAACAAGGAACAGGGTGAACCAATACATGCAGGTGGTTGATCTTTATTGGATGCTGAAAATTTTATTGGGAAGAGTGTTAATGGATATCCAAACATCAAAAAGAGATATGTTTCAGACTTTGGACCATTTTCATGTTCATCTAAAGCATAACGACTACAGATTGGACACAATGGATAGACACTTGGCTTGCACTGAATAGCACTTGGGAATCCTACCAGTAATGCCTAGGCCTTTGGCAGACCCAAGGATCCCAATCCCTATAGTAGGCTTGGATTCTGAGCCCAATCCCTATAGCAGGCTCGTATTCTGAGCCCATCCCGTGATTAGCTAATGACTCTTGCTTCCGACTTTCTTTCTGTGAGCCATTGTATTTTTGGGCGCATGGCTTGGAATCATAGTATAAACTTGTTTTATTTTAAATACGATATGTTATGTTTATCTATTATGACCCTTCATAAGGTTCATTTTTTGATATGGTTATGGTTTGGGTTCACTAGGGAAACATTGGAATGAACATTGAAGACCTTTTAATGTAATCTCCTATTTTTTAGTAATAGAATTCACCTTGCACAAAAAAAAATGTTTAAAGTTGATACATAATTTTTCTTAATATATCAATATATTTAGCGGATTCACTTCAAACTAAACATTTATTCATATGGAAGTAACTGAATACCCAATGTTATCGATTGTTATTGTAATAATCATGATAGGTTGTTATTGTAATAATAGTGACTCATATGGAATTAACTAAATGCCCAACGTCATTGGTTATCATTGTGATAATCATAATTCACATGGAATTAACCAAATAACCAATATCATTGATTATATGACAATTACGTTAGATATATATATTATATAATATATATATAATATATATATATATTATATATATATATATAATAATAGATAATATGTATAATAATATATATATATAATATATAATATATAAAATCAACTCAGATCTATTTTAACTCTATATTTATCAATTGTCAAAAAGGATGTGATATCTTAAGGTACAAACATTTCGTTAAGTTTTTCACCCTGAAAGAAGCATCTCCAAATATTTGATCCCACTTACACTATTGATCCAAGCTTAAGATGAAACTAAGTCAATTATAATACATTCATGAAAGTGCTTTTTTTAATTCTAATTATATGAATTAGACATATATACATTTTTAAAAACATGTAACAATATTCTTAACCATGGATATTCATCCCACTATACCATAGAAAATCTTAACTTATAAATAGCTCTTCTTACAATACTATTGTTTATCAATGCCACATGCCCAATATGACATGCATTGACATGATATTTTTTGTATTAATTAATTGAGATAGATTAATTAAAAGAGTATAACTAACTTGGAGATAAATCTTAACATTTGATATGTGAATACTATTATGAATGTTTCAGCATATTCCATGGAAGTTAAATCTTTGCCACCCACATAATAATTACTCATAATTAAATTAAAATGGTAGAAGACTTGTTCTGAAAGGAGTAGCCTTCAAGTCCGACTTTTTGAAAAAAAAATCCAGTTTATTTTCCGTCTAATTTGCCTAGGGTAGAGATTCATTGAAATCAAAAGCTTCACAAGTGAACTCTTCACAGTCGAAATGCCATGGGGTTTTTTAGGGTGTTAAATTCATACATGCAATCAAAAAACTAGTTTAAACAACACAAATTAAGACTTAATCAAAAAAAATTGTTAGATTCAACCAAAAATCCACTGGAGACTCCAAAAAGCCGCACTTAAAGACTACTCACCTATTAGCATAATTAGGTGGATGGATGGATCTGACTTCCATAGAATATTCTTAGTAGTATACACAAATCAAAGGATGAGATTTATTTCTAAAGTGGTTATGTTTTTTTTCTTCCCTTTTAATCAAATTCATTAATTAAAAAAATTTGTCATATGAACAAGTGTCATATAAAATGAGTTGTGATTTTTGAGGCATGTGGTATTGATAAGCCATGGTATTGTAACAAAGCCTCTTTACATATTAAGAATCTCCATGATAAAATGAGAGTGAATATCCATGGTAAGAATCTTGTTCCTTTTCTTTTTAAACTGATATATGTTAACTTATATATTAATATTTTAAACATAATAATAATTAATAACTTTTATTATATTATTATTATTATTATTATTATTTTAAAAGGTTATAATTTAATAGTAACATGAGATATACAATGACATTTTTTTTATATTATATAATTAATGTATAGGCATTTACCAACCATTGATTATATGCTAACTAGCTATAATTAGCACAAATCAAATGTTGAGATTTATCTCAAAAATATTTTATCCATGTCTGAATATTAATTAAATTATTATTCTAACAATAAATTGTCCATAATGACATGAGTTATGTTTTTAGCATCTGGATTAATAAGTCATGACGATCCATTTATTGAAAATATTACAGATTAATAATCTCTATGTAAAAAAGAAGTAAACCCTAAAAATCTTCGTTATTGTTTCTTAACTTAAATTTTTAATAAGTTGATAATAATAATAAATAAATTAAAAAAAAAATACAATTTATTATTTTATAAAAAAATTGGGAATGTAAAATGTATCTTAAAATAAGTATTTTGATATTTGTGGAGGTTATATTAGTTTACATTTTTTTATTTTTTGTTTCTATGTGGTTCACATATCCATGGAATATGTGTACCATGCAAAGCGGCTCATCTACTTAGACTAATCTCGAGCGTGTCCAGAGAATTGAACATGTGACCTCTCAGAGAGTGTTCAAAGAATTGACCCTGTGACCTCTCAATATAAAAAATGCTTTAACAATTAGGACTTGACCAATTAAACTAATACTCAAAATTACATTTAATTTATATTTTAAATAAATAAATATATTGATAATAATTATTATATAACTTAATTTAAAATAATAAATTAACTCATAGGATTATTTATTTATTTTTTGTTGCATTTTAAATTTGACTATTTTATTTCTAATAATAAACTTGTAGATAAAAATGTTTTATAGCGGAATTTTTGCTTCACCTAATAAAAAAAACAGGTGGCGGGTTATCCATAACACAAAATAATAGGTGTAGCATTGTCTTACAAACACCACATAGTATAAAACTAAACATCTTTATAGAGAATGGAAATTAGTTGATATTATTCCATGGTGTAATGGTAAATGTATATACTTAATTTTATTATATATTAAATTAAATGAATTTTATTTATTTTAATTTATTTTTTATAAGAGTAAAAATATTAATATTTTGTTTATTATAAATTTTCATATTAATTAATAATTTATTTTTTATAAATATTGGTAAATTAGTATTAGAGAAAAATGGTTGTGACCTGGGTTTACATAAGAATTACAAAATGTTCCCTGAAAAGATAATGAAGTGAGATTTTTTCTTAAATAACATTAAAATGTTGTTTTTTTCTATTGTCTTATTACATTAATAATTTTCTAATTCTAAATAACATATGGACAATAGAGAAGCCACAGGGGTTTTATTGGGGGAGCAATATCATACCACTTGGTTTCATATTGGGGGATATATATTAAGGAAAAAATGACATAATATATTGTGAGATATATAGGGGGTAAAGGGTTTTTATATTGGGAGGTATAAAAAATGGAGATCAAAGTTAATGAAAAAATATAAAGGGGTATTAAAAATGTTAATGAAAAAATGGATACCTACAATATCTAGTAAAAGTAGGGGTTTTTAAATTGAGAAGGTGTATTGGCTTCGTATTGGTAGGGGGTTAAATAATGTGATTTTTAGAGGCATTTCCAATATGTAGTCCATTAAGGGTATTGTTTAATATGCAATGTACGCACGTGATATGTTAGAGGTTCATTGAGTGAAGCCCCCATGAGAGAAACAGACCTTGTGTACATGACCCAACAATGTTATACAACCAGCTCATAAAATAGAAGAAGAGATAGATCAACGACTTCAAAATTAGCCTCTTCGAGGGGGAAACCTCCTTTACATTACATAAATGAACAATTCTTGGATGATACAATTGACAAGACCTTCTTTCTATATATAAGAGTCAAAGTGGTCACAATATAATCAGAGCCTACATAACAATAGTATTGTAAGGGCATAACAATAATATTGTAAGGGCACAACAATAACAATATTGGGCTTCTATGGAGAACAATCATAACAATATGGCAACTACATGGGCACAATAATACAATAAGGGGGTTGCACTAATAACAATAAGGGACTACACTAGTAGTATAGGAACCTAACATGCCCCTCTCCTTCAAAAAAGTGTTGTCCTCAATGCTTGAGTAGTTCTGGATGCTTCTATATAAAATTCTCATTCTTCTATGTGGAATCTTCAGCGGGTAAGTTCTTCCACTTGATGAAATACTCTGAAATTGATCGATTTCGTAGCTTTTGGGTTCTTGTTTCCGTGACTTCTTTAGGTTCCAATATGATTTTTAATTCCTCGTCAAGTTCTAGAAATATTGTTTGAACTTGGAGCTTGCCACCTATAACCTTATTTAAGCATGAAATGAGGAGAACTAGGTGCGCTTGGGAAGATGCATGAAGCTCCAATTTGTACGCCATGGTACCAATATTTTGCAACACCTTATAAGGACCATAGTACTTTGGTGATAATTTATTATCCTTCTTAGCTTGCTTGAGGGACATTTGTTTGTATGGTTGTAGCCGTAAAAATACCCAGTGTCCTACATCAAAACTTCTTTCAATGCGATGTTGATCTACCCTTTGTTTCATTTGATTATGCGCCAAGCTGAGGTTATAATTTAAGAGTTGGAGAACCTGTTGTTGATGCTCGATGTGATCTTCCACTACTTGAACCTTATAATGATTGTCCAAGACTTTTTGGAGATCTGGAGAAATAGATGATTTCGTTGTTTGAACCTCTAGTGAACATAATTGTGCAATTAAGCCCCGTTGTTCTTTCTTTAGAATATTTGTCATGCCATTAGAGCTAATTATCTTTCCTGGTTTCCCTATGATACCCCTTAATTCAACTTCCTTTCCTTCCCATAAATAATTCAAGAAAAGTTATTGAAAATTAAAAGTTATCATACCCAAAGATTGTAACCATTGGACTCCTAGTACAACATCAGCACCAGCACCACCGATTGAAATGGAAAGCACTGGACTATTCAATACATATTCTCCCATGGACAGCTTGATATTATGGCACTTTCCAAAGTAATTTATGGTTCCTCCATTTGCAACCATCACTTGACACTCTAGTGCTAGATATAGGAAGCAATTCAATTCCTTGGCTATCTTAAAATGAATAAAATCATGGGTACTACCCGAATCAATCAACAATATTAGCTTTTTCTTCTAGATATTTCCTTCTATATTCAAAGTTTGAGGAGTGGTAATTCTTGTCAATGCGTTACAAGATATGGTCGGATTCATTTCTTCTTTCTCTAGGGTTGTTTCCTGGTTTATATCCTCTTCTTTTGGCATTTCGTGTTCCTTTGTTTCCTTCTCTTCCCAATCTATGTAAATTAATTTCTTCTCGGCATACTTATGACCTTTTGTGTGTTTTCTATCACAACGTAACAAAACCCCTTTGCTCTTTTTTCTTCCAATTGTTGTGGTGTCAACCTTGTAGGTTGTGGAAGGATAGGAGCAACAACACTTCCATCTTTATAGTTGTGAGTGGTAGGATTCCTTGTTTCCATAATTTTGCTTTCCTGGAGCCTTCTCTAATGAATCAGGTACCCAAAGACGAACCTCATGTTGGACGTTATCCTTTAAAGTCCCTATGAAGACATCAATCCTATGCTCCTCTAGAATATCATTTACCCTTATATTCAATTTTTGGAATTCCTCAATGTGCTCCACCATTGAACTCTTTTATTTGAGTTTATCAATTGGCTAAAGAAGGTGTTTCTCTTTGTATATTCATAATGTGTTATCATTTCCTCCATAAAATATGACCAGGTGACAAGTGGTTTACGAGAAAAAATCTCTCTATAAAATACAAACTGATTCGGTTCTAAAAATAAAGACACAATACGTACCTTTTGTGACGGTTGCACATCATGTAGATCAAAAAAATTGCTTCATTTGTAGTATCCAAGTTATTGGATCCTTGCCATCAAACTTCCTCATATATATCTTTGGAATATGGTGGTTATTAAACCCCACATTGGAGTCTCTAAAATCATAATTGATATTCCATTATTATTTATCATGATTTTCATGGATTGCCTTGTTACCACTGAGATGCCTTTCTTTTAGCAACCTTGTGAATCCTTCCTTCAAACCCTTTATTTTGAAATTCATCGTTGCTTCCATGTTTGCTTCTAAACCATTATTCAAAACTCTCACGTCCCTTTTTATACCATCTATATTAGCTTCCATTCCATTCTTCAAACCATCCATCTTAGCTTTTGTTACTTTTTGAGAGGCAAAATTTGTTGCACTTGGTCTCGCAATTTTGATATATCGTGTTGCATTTCTTCCTCTTATTCATGTGCCATAGTAGAGCTTTCAGGTTACTTACTAGTTGTTTCCATTTTATTTCTTCAGGGAATCAATTAATGATAATTATGCTTCACTATGCCCTTTGAATCACATCAAACTACTTTTTCAAACAAAAGTTATGCAAAAAAAAATTTAAAAATACACATTTTTTTCTTGCTTTTAGGATCTTGACCTTGAAACGATTGTAAATCTGTAATTTAAGATCACCAAGTTCTGAAATTTCCTCTTGTCGTATCTCTTTGAGTCCTCTTTCTAACCCCACAAGTCTAATCGAGATTATATTCTTCAAGAAATAGTTATGCCAGATCTCCCATGATGACTTAATTATGGACTGGTTTAGTAGACTGAAGTTACACGGAATTCCACGTGTCACTATTTCAATCTTTGTCCTTGAAATTGATATAAAAAAAACTATAGTCCGAGCATTTTTAGTCACTTTTTACAAAATTCAAATCTGATGCCTGAAACGAAAGTTATGACGATATTCCCTAGGTCACATGTTTGAGACAGAATTCTGGAGCCTGGAACAAGCTTAAATTCATTGGATCATATCTCCAAAAATATAGCAAACTAAGATCTGAAATTTTTACAAAACATTCATCAGGATTTAGGTTCATCATGATAGAAATTTCAGCTTTTGAACCTTCGTAGAAAAAAATATACAGTGAAAATTCCACGATGACCTGTTTGCAGTAGCGAAACCCTAGAATCCAAAGCTCTAATACCAAATGTTATGCAACCAATTCACAAAATAGAAGAAAAGATCGAGAAACGACTTCAAAATTAACCTCTTCTAGGGGTAAACCTCCTTTACATTACACAAATGAATAATTCTTGGAGATACAAATGAAAAGACCTCCTTTCTATATATAGGAGTCTAAGGGGTCACAATATAATCAGAGTCTACATAACAATATTATTGTAAGGGCACAACAATAACAATAGCGGGCTTCTATGGGACACAATAATAATAATATGGGGACTACATTGGCACAACAATGCAATAATGGGGTTGCACTAATAATAATAAGGGGCTACACTAGTAGTATAGGGACCTAACAAACAAACCCAAAAGATTGTTGATAGACCCAGGTATTATAGCAATTGTTGATTATATATATCATGGGATGTGAATAGACATACCAAATCACCAAAGTGAAACCACGAGTACAATTTAAAGCCAAAAAACCAAAAAAAAAAATGGAATTACAATAATACCAAAGAAACCTAAAATGGAGAGAAAAATAAGTTGGCGGAGGAACAAATGAGCGATCTGGAGTGCTGGAGTGAGATGGTATAAGATTAATAAGTAGCTGATAAAATTATATTTTGTTGTTTCCTTGGAGTGTCCCTATTGGTTATTTTTCTGTGGCTGTGAATGGAAACTTATTTTCGAACGTGTTTACCTTGTTTTCCAAATTGTCAACCTGAGGCTTAAGATGCAAGAGAACACTAAAAGATATGTCCAAATTCTTCACTAGGGCCTTTTCCAATGTCTCCATTCTTCTTAAGATGATATCCATGCTAAAACAAAGCTCATCAATGGAGGTGGAGTTCTAACAGAGGGAGCTAACAAAAGCTTTATGTTTTGGATGTTTTAAACTAACCAATATTATTATCTTCATCAAAATATTTATATATAAATGATGGTTTTTCTTAAATTGTGTGTGTGTGTTTGAGAGAGAGAGAGAGTTGTATTTTCATAATTAAAACACTATCATGTTAAATCACTCATCATTGTTAGTCATTCATCAAAATTCAATTCTCTTGAAAATATAAAAACCTTGATTTTGTCTTAAAATATTAATTGTGAATAAATTTAAGAAAATAATAATGTGTGTGTGTGTGTGTGTGAGTGAGTGTGAGTTGTATTTTCATAATGAAAACACTATCATGTTAAATCATTCATCATTGTTAGTCATTCATCAAAATTCAATTCTCTTGAAAATATAAAAACCTTGATTTTGCCTCGAAATATTAATTGTGAATAAATTTAAGAAAATAATAACCTTATTATGATAATTTTTTCAAATAAAAGACATTGTAGATGAGGGATGTAGGTATTTTAAGGGATCCTCCATCAAATATCACAAAGCATCCATTAACAAAATCCTTAAGGTAGCAAGCTTCTTTCCCAGTTTTATAAATCAGGAAGGGAATGATGCCCTTATGGAAGAAATGACAAAACCTGAATTAGAAAGATTCCTTCATAACTACCAAAAAGGAAAAATTTGAGGTTCAGATAGTCTCCCCTTTGAATTTTACTAGGATTACTTTGATGTCATTAGTGATGATATTCTTAATTTCATTGTATTCTCCTAAAGATCTGGAAAAATAATGGCCCCCTTCAACACCACTTTCATTGCCCTCATCCCCAAAGCAAACAACCCAACTTCCTTTGAACTCTTCATACCTATTTCTCTTTATATATCAATCTATAATATTATTTCAAAAATTATTTCCCCCCATATCAAAACCCATTCTTTCTAAACATTTTTCTCTTGAACAATTCAATTTTATGGAAGGTCACCAAATTCATGAAGTTATTGGGATAGCCCAAGAAGGTTTACACTCTATTCACACAAAGCAACAATGAGCAATAATTTATTAAGAAAACCTATCAAAATATTTCAATAGATCATCTAGCTATATATCAAACTCTTAGTACTCCATGTAGGCTTTTGTCACTTCTTTTTCTCATTGGTTCTCAGTTTCATTAGCTCCTCCTCTTTGGCCTTATTGGTCAATGGGGTTGCCTCACCCTTTTTCAAGCCTGAAAGAGTGCTTCATCAAGGATGTCCATTTTCCTCCCTCCTCTTCCTTCTTGTTCCAAAATGTCTCAGTAGAATCATCTCATATGAAAAGCACAAGGACATTTCCAAAGGCATCTCCATCAACCAACATTGCTTTGTATCTCATCTACTCTTCATGGACAACATTCTTATTTTCACCAATAGAAATCCTGATCATATCTATATCTTAAATGAGATTTTGGAAACCTTCTCTTTAGCCAATATTATGGTTATAAGCCACAACTAATCATCACTTTATGGAAGTCTTATTATAGAGGCTAAAGTATAAAGCACTAAATACATCCTTACTACCCAATCTCAAAAGCTAGGTGGAGAATTGAAATATTTGAGATTCTTCCTAAAACTAAACAACTACCTCAAATTTAACTGGAAATGCCTTTTGGAAAATACTTGAAAAAGGAATTTGAGTGCAGTCTAATAGAAGGCTTTCTCAAGCAGCTAGATTGGTTTTGTGCAAATTTGTTATAGATTCCATTCTGGTCTAATGGACCTCCCCCTCATGGATCCCAAAAGGCATCATGCATAAAATAAAATAGTTATAACTACAATTTTTATGGGTTGGTAAGTGTAAAAAGAGACTGTTTGCTTTGATGGTGTGGAATTCAATTACAACTCCAAAAATTTTAGGAGACTAGGGTTTAAAAATATACACTGGTTCTCAGAAGCCTTAACAGCCAAAAGTGTTTAGAACCTCATTCAAGGATCGAGGCTATGGGCCCAAGTGATGTATCAAAAATGAATCCTTCCATCATCTCTTTTAGATTAGATTAGATCCCTGATAAATTCCTTAAAAAATAGCTCAATCATTTAGAAGGAAATCATTCATACTTTTCCTCTTGTAGGAAGTGGCCTTTAGTGGAAGGTGGGGAGGAGCACAAATATACTCTTTGTAAAATACTTGTAGATAGGAAGTTAACAAATACATATCCTCTAAAATCCACTAGTTGAGATATTAAATGAATAAGTATTCCACAATTTAAACCAAATCTCAACCAAGGATTATGTAAGAGTTCAGCAAGATTGGCTCTCTCTAGTAGACTTAAACTTGGATGATGAGTGTTATGCAACCAGCTCGCAAAATAGAAGAAGAGATCTATCAACAACTTCAAAATTAGCCTCTTCAAGGGGAAACCTCCTTTACATTAGAAAAATGAACAATTATTGGATGATTCAAATGACAAAACCTCATTTCTATTTATAGGAGTCTAAGGGGTCACAATATAATCAGCACTGACATAACAACAAAAATGTAAGGGCACAACAATAACAATAGTGAGCTTCTATGGGGCACCATAATAACAATATGGGGACTACATGGTCACAGTAATAACAATAAGGGGTACACTGATAATAACAATGAGGGAATACACTAGCAGTATAGGGACCTAACATGCCCCTCTCCTTCAAAAAAGTGGTGTCCTCGATGCTTTAGTAGTTTTGTATGCTTCTGTATAAAATTCTCATCCTCCCATGTGGAATCTTATGCAAGTAAGTTCTTCCACTTGATGAGATACTCTGAAATTGATCAATTTCGTAGTTGTCGGGTTCTTGTTTCCATGACTACTTCAGGTTCCAATTTGATATTTCCTTCCTCTTCAAGTTCTCGCAATATTGTTTGAACTGGGAGCTTGTCATCTATAACCTTCTTTAAGCATGAAACATGGAAAATTGGGTGCACTCGGGAAGATGCAAGAAGCTCCAATTTGTATGCTATATTATCAATATTTTGCAACACCTTGTAAGGACCATAATACTTTGGTTATAATTTATTATCCTTCTTACCCTGCTTGAGCGACATTTTTTTATATGATTGTCACCGTAAAAATACTAAGTTGCCTACATCAAAAAAAATTTTGTTGCAATGTTGATATGCATGTTGTTTCATTCTATTCTACACCAACGTGAGGTTATCCTTCAAGAGTAGGAGAACTTGTTGTTGATGCTCGAGTGTGATATTCCACTGCTTGAACTTTAGAATTTTATCTCAAATATGGTGTGATGGATGGTTGATGATATCCATAAAGTGCCATAAATGGGGTAATTTTTGCTACATTATGGAAGGAAGTGTTATACCACCATTTAGCCACAGGTAGCCACTTGACCCATTTTGTATGTTTATCATATATAAATAAACGAAGATATTTGTCCAAACATTTGTTCACTATCTTAGTTTTCCCATCTGATTGAGGATGATGAGATGAGCTATGAGCTAATTGAGTACCCAGATGATAAAATATTCTCACCCAAAAATTTCCAGTGAAAATAGGATCTTTTTCGCTTACAATAATCTTTGGGTTTCCATGTAGATTTTGAATTGTTTCCATAAATGTAGTAACAATTGTATTTCCTTAAATGGATGAGATAATGAACAAAATTGTGCATACTTATTAAGTCTATCAACCATCACCATGATGACACCCTTTCCTTCATACTTGGGTAAACCTGTGATAAAATCCATTGAAACCTATTCCCAACGTTGACTTGGAATGGATAAAGGTTGTAAAAGACCCAGGGTCTTAATTGTCTCAATTTTATTTTGTTGGAAAACCAAACATTCTGCCACAAACTTTTGAATATCATATTTAAGGCCATCCCAAAAAAATTCCTTCTTAACCCTGTTGCAATTTTTTAAAATCCTGAGTGCCCTCCTAAGGGAGAGGTGTGCAATTCCAAAAGAATATTTTCTTTGAGTTGGGAATTCTTACAATGGTATAAGTGATCTTTGTACCATAATGAATCATTTTTCTAGCTAAATGTATCAAATGTACTTGGATCTTGATGTAACTTTTGAATGAGTGCCCACACTTCTTCGTCATTATTCCATTCATCCCATGCTTCAGTTATCCAATCTAGTTAGATAATAGATAGTGCATCTAGAACAACATTTTTCTTCCCTTTTTTGTAGATGATTTCAAAGTCATAACCCAACATCTTTGTGACCCATTTTTGTTGCTCTTCTGAAGATAATCTTTGTTCTAAAAAAATTATTTACAGAGGAAATGATAACACATTATGAGGATACCCCGGATGCGGGTGATAGAATGGAGTAAATGGCAGGTGAGGTGCTGCGTGGCAAGTCACATGGGCAGATGTCAGCCCGGACAAGCCACCACACACCAACAAGCCAGGACCATAAAAGCGCAGGGGAGCTCAGGTCAGGCGTTCGTCCGTTCGGCCTCAAGCGAACTTATGAAGACACAGACATTCTTGGGGAAGGCTGCCAGGGCTCAAGCGCCATTTAATGCACCTCCAGGTCAGAAAATCATGGCGCTCTATAAGAGTGTGGTTCTCCCGCACTATGCGCAGAGACATGAGCAGGTTTTGAGAGCTCCAGAGCATACTCTGGCCGTGTGTAGAATTTCAGCAGAGGTGCAGGTGAGGGTTTTAGGCATGTCAGGCGAACGCAGAGGGTCGAGGGGCAGGGGCGGTTCTCGGGGTCGTCCTCCAACACAAAGGAGAGCCACTCCACCAGCTTCCTCTGATGATGACCCTCTGGTTCATGGCAGCAACCTGCATCGAGCCATTAGTCGGCAAATAAGCCAGGAACGAGGAGAACCCCGGGATTGCGGGCATTTGGAGCATCCTGCGATTAAATATCGCATACCCTGCACTCTGGAGAACAATACGTTGATTGTATTCGTCACAGTGGAGCACTGCAGTGACGTTCGCCGGCCACGGGAAGGTCTGACGGTGCCCAGGATGGACATGGAGGTGCCCAGGGTGGATTTTCGGCACCCTCCTCATACAGAGGAAGTCGGAACTTCGACAATGCATCCTGCCAGGACAACGGAAGGAGGAATTCAACCAGCTACGGAGGAAGACAAAAAAGAACCACGGCTAGTGACGGAGGATGAGCCGTATGAGACAGACGAAGAATAATGTTGCAGCCCTCTCAGTTCTCTGTTCATCCCTTCTCAGTCTTTTTCCAAGTGTCGGCATATCTGCGTGTCTATGTGTCTGTATTAATCCATGTGTCACTGCAAGTCCATGTGTCAATGTGTCACTGTAAGTCGATGATGACAGTCTACGTGTATTTGTGTCAATTGTCCACCGTGTTGGCTGAAATGCCTACTGTGTCGGTTTAAAGTCGTTTCGGCAATCTGGTTAGGAATGGTCATTTTTACAGATAATCCTGAGAATTCTCCATGGAGATTCAAGGCCTCGGCCTGGTGTAATTTGGATGTAATGCTTCAGTTTTTGTAATATAATTAGAATAGTTTTACGCAAAAAAAAAAAAAAAAAAAAAAAAAAAAAAAAAAAAAAAACACATTATGAGGATACAAAGAGAAACACCTTCTTTAACCAATTGATAAATTGCTTTGATACCAAATGTTATGCAACCAGTTCACAAAATAGAAGAAGAGATAGATAAACTACTTCAAAATTATCCTCTTTGAGGGGGAAACCTCCTTTACATTACAAAAATGAAGAATTTTTAGATGATTCAAATGACAAAACATCATTTCTATATATATGAATTTAAGGGGTCACAATATAATCAGAGCTGACATAACAATAATAATGTAAGGGCACAACAATAACAATAGTGGGCTTCTATGGGGCACAATAGTAACAATATGGGGACTACATGGTCACAAAAATAAAAATAAGGGGGCTACACTCACAATAACAATGAGGGAATACACTAGCATTATAGGGACCTAATAGTATGTGATTGAATGGAAGAATTAAACCTAAGCATTGGAGCACTTGTTAAACCACTCTTTTGATAGAATTTTTCTATGGTCTTGTCTTCTTTGGCCTTAGGAACACCTCCCTTAGTCATTTATGACAACATTTTCTCATATTTTTCCAATATAATTAACTTTTCAAAGGTATTTTATTGATATTTTAATTTTTAAAATTTTATGTAAAGAATTGCATTGTAAAAGAAAATTATAGATCTCAGTAGAATTTGTAAATCGTCCTCTATTATGATACTAACAGGAGGTCTGAGTAAATTCTAAAGCATAGGTTTTGTTCATGGATGTCTCAATATAGTGATATTCCTATTTGACTGGCCTGAAATATCTCTAAAGTATTCTGTCAACGCACGGTTAATACGGGTAGTCCAGTAGGAAAAACATAGCATGAATTAGCAAATCAACCTAAATCTAATTTTTCAACATCAAATTGATGGTTTGAACACCCAAGAAGGCTGACTTGATCATATTTCATCTCTAAAGTAGGCTACAATTAGTAGTTATTAGGATTTTGGGGAATTTTGTTAAGGCTTTTCCTATAAAGGCAAGCTAACCTTGCTTTCCAATACATGGCATTATTGCTAAGACTTTAGATTTTGACTTGAGATATTAAAATTTATTTCCACACCTGCTTTCAGTCTATTTTAATAAATTCATGGAGTGCCTTTGAGTTTCAGTCACTAATTGTTTACAATCAATTGTTTATAAGCATTATTTTTTGGTTATACCATGGTTATACCATCTACTTTTTATTGTTTTCATTGCTATTTTGATTTAATTACAACAACGTATTCTTAGTGTGAGCTCACTAGACATCATAAGCTACATATCACTAGATATTATAACTATATTGCATTAGTATGTCATAGCAACCATATTCATACAACAATGCATCATTAGAATATATATATTGTTGTAGATTTAAGTGTGCTTATGATTCTTATTTATCATAGAATAATTGTAGTTTTAGAGAACAATCTAATTGGAAAACTTGACCAAGGCATCAAGAGTGCCATTTACCATTTTTCTCAATGAAGAAGGCCCCCACTATCTTGACAACCTTTCCACTTAGCCTTGGGCTAACAAACACCATATTTCCTTGTTTTCATTTCTTGCTTCCTTAGATTAGATTAATGGTTTTGCAACATACATGTTAAGAGGATAAGTAGAAGACTATGAATAACTTTTCAGAATACCCATTTTCACTCTCACAAATGGGAAAGGTTGTAGTGCATTCTCAGTCTCTCAACTAGCACTGGGTTAAAATCTATTATATTGACTAAAATACTACATGATTGCCTATTTGCCTTCAATGGAAAGAAAGCCTCTTGTTCATTAATCAATCCCATCGATTAAAATCCCCTTGACCATATTCATTTCCAAGCATTTGAGTGTGAACTTGATATCTTGAAGATGATTGCATAGAGGACTTTGAATTTTGTGAGAAGTCTTTGTGAATGCCTAGTCTAAAGTGTTCATAAATCAAGTAGGTGAATTTTACATTTCAAGCGTGTGTGATTAGAATAAAGTTTTATTTCTTGACTTAGTCTTTAGTTTTGACTTTCATTTTTAATTCAACCTATAAGTGACAACTAATCTAATCTAATCTAACTCATCACATATTCTAGTGTGCTTCCAAGTTTACAAACATGGGATTGATATGAATGTTTTGTCCTAATTTAGGTCTCTAAATTAGCTTGAAAACACTCCATGGTTTCCCTCACTCTCAGTGAGGATCTCCTCATTTTGTCTCCTAAACCCCATGAATCTTATTCCCCAAAATTTGGATATCTCAACTTGACCCAAAGATTTGTTCCTTTGGAGCCACCTTAGTGGGGAAGAAATTGTGGAATCTAAATTGCCCACCGAGAAAAATAATAATAATAATAATAATTAAATTAATTAAAAAAATAAATAAATAAATAAATAAAAATAAAATAAAAATCATAATGTGGCTACTTATCCACAACAAATCTCCCACTAGGACTTTACAGAAAAGATATTTCTCTAGTCCGAGTAGATGTTTGTTATGTCTCTCATATTTTGTGTTGGGTCCCTATAATACTAGTTATTACCCCATTACTATTGTAGTTATACCCCTTATTAATATTGTTGCGCCCCTATTGTCCCCATATTGTTATTACTGTGCGCCATAGAATCCCTATATTGTTATTTTTGTGGCTTTATATTATTATTGTTAGGTTGGCTGGGTTATATGGTGACTCCTTAGACTCCTATATATAGAAAGGAGGTTTTGTCATTTGAATCATCCAAGAATTGTTCATTTATGTAATGTAAAGGAGGTTTCCCCCTCGAAGAGGCTGAATTCTAAGGCGTTGATCTATCTTTTCTATCTTTTCTTGAGCTGGTTTCATAACATTTGGTATCAGAGCTTTGGATTCTAGGGTTTTGCTGCTCCAAACAGGTCATCATGGAATTTTCACTATAACTTGTTTTCTGCGAAGTTTCAAAAGTTGAAAAAAAAAACCATTTGAGAAGACATCGCGCTAACTCTTGGGTCCGAATTTCAGAGATTTTTGCACTATATTTGCGGAGATATGATCTGAGGAATTTGGTCTTTTGTAGAGTCCTGAATTACATTCCAAACAGGTGGCCTGGGGAAAATCGTCATAACTTTTTCTCTGAGCATTGGATTGAAATTTCGTAAGAAGGTACAGAAAGAGGGCGGACTGTAGTTTCTTCTATATATTTTTCAGAGCTAAAGGTCAAAACAGTGGCTCGTGACACGTCGTACAATTCCGCTCTACTGAACTAGTCTATAATCAAGTCATTGTGGGAGATTTCACATAACTCTTCCTTGGAGAATCCAATTTGGATCAGACTCATGGAATTGGAAAGAGGACACAGAGGGCTACCACAGGTCGCAATTTCATAATTGGATGTTCTGAAAGTATAGAGATACATCAGAGGCAATATCGAGCTCCTACAAAGAAAAAAAAGGTGTGTAGATTCTTTTAAATTTTTGCTTAAGATTGGTTTGAAAATTTATTTTGAAGGAATTCAAAAGGCTAGTAGAGCATTATTATTGGTAATTGATGCCTCGAGGAAAGAAAATGCAACACCTAGTAAGGAACCTGAAAGCTCTAGCATGACTCATGAAGAAGAGGAAGAAATGCTACATGATATATCAAAATTACAAGACCAAGTGCAAAAAATATCAGCCTCACAAAAGCTAACAGAAGCTAAGATAAATGGCATGGAATCTAAGATAAAGGGCGTGGAAGCTAAGATGGACGATTGGAAGACAAATTTGAAGACAGACATGGACGATTTGAAGACGGATTTGAAGACAGACATGGAATAATTGGAGATAGATTTGAACACAAACTTGAAGACAAGCATGACAGATATGAAGAAATATTTGACAAATTTTCTACAAGAAATACTTACTAATGGTGAAAAGGTAGTAAAGGAAACTCATGATGCAAACAAAAGAAATGTTAATCATGATTCCATAGACTCTAATGTGGAATCGAAGACCCATCATATTCCAAAAATCGATATGAGGAAGTTTGATGGCAAGGATCCCGCAACATGGATATTACAGATGGAGCAATTTTTCGATCTCAATAATGTGAAAAACACACAAAAGGTACGTATTGCAACTTTATATTTGGAACCAAATCAGTTTGTATGGTATCAATGGCTTTGCTCTCGTAAACAATTTATCACTTGGCCAATTTTTACGAAGAATTGATAGCACATTATGAGGATACAAAAAGCAACACTTTTTTTAGCCAATTGATAAGTCTCAAACAAAAGGGTTCAATAATGGAGCACATTGAGGAGTTCCAAAAATTGAACATAAGGGTAAAAGATATTCCAGAGGAGCATAGGATTGATGTGTTAATAGGGTCTTTAAAGGATAATATCCAACATGATGTTCGCCTTTGGGAACCTGATTCATTAGAGAAGGCATTCAGGTTAGCAAGAAAAATGGAAAGCCAAATTATGGCAACTAGGAAGCATACCACTCACAACTATAAAGATGGAAGTGTTGTTGCCCCTAGTCTTCCACAACCTATAAGATTGACACCACAACAATTGGAAGAA
>APFE031241251.1:53868-78014 GCA_000404065.3 Pinus taeda | reverse complement strand
TGGTCAGTTTTGTGTTTTCAAGTGTTATATTCATCTAGATCAAAGTTAGCAGGCAATTCCCATTCTGAACGACTTCAAACGAGGCATGTCTAACTTCCCCTTTTTCTCTCCCATAAATCATTTACTAGCTTCCCCTTAAGAAGTCAAGATCTGCTTGATATCTCTTAGTTCATCATTTTCCATATCATTTGCCTTGGTAAAGATCTGCTTTACTCAAGGGGGTCCATATTTTCTCCACAGAGTTCTATTTCCCCTTAAAGCCTAAGATCTCTGAGACTTAGCACTCTTCTTGTCATTTTCATATTAAATACTGACATTATTATGTAACTCGCTATCTATTTCCCATCCCCCTACTAAAACTACATTAATATTTCCCCTATGTAAATATCCCCTCCCTCTAGTTGAAACATAACCATAAGTTTCTCCTTGGGAATTACTAAGTCACCTGGACCTTAGTAAGAACCCTCATCTCTGCATAATTTTCCCTCCAAGGTGTTTGGACTCCTTCCAAAATACAAAAATCCCCCTCCAAATGCATTTGTCCCCCCCGCTCACTGCGTTCTTTGGGATTTATTAATATCTAATTAATAAATAACCATGCACTGAAACATTAACCCTTAACCTAAAGTTTAAAACCCACCTGCGCCGTGAAAAATATAACATTTAACGCACATGCTCTTTCACTAAACTCCGCGCATTTTCCCCTCCCGTCCACCGTCGGATCAGCCCCCCCAGATCTGACGGCCCTTGTTTATATCGAGTTCCCTCTTGTGTGCGCACGTTAGCACCCGATGTCTGACAGTTTTACCAACGTACACCGGAACAGCTGGCGACATCCCATTGCATTGGGCCGCCCCTGACAAAAACTGCCTCCATATCGAAAGTGGTCTGATGCATGACTGAAACCGCCCTCCCCTCGTGTGACAGGAGCGCCACGTCACCCTCCCACCTCACCTCCACCTCAACCCTTTCTGCCTGCGCCTGGCCCGTGTCACCCTGCTACCGTGTCCCGCCACGTCACCCTGCCATACCGCCACGTCACCCTGCTGACATCATCATGCTGACATCATCATTGTACCAAAGGACCCCACTGCTGATGTCATGCTGATGTCATCCGCCGTACCGCTGACGTCAGTAGCCAAAAACGGGAAAAACACGCAAGCACAAAAGTCGAGCTTTGGAGCCCCGGATCGAAATTCTGAGGTAGTTTTCGATGTGCGATTAGCGCACATCGCTACGGGAAAAAGGCCATATTGGAGAATCTTTATGGAATATTTTGATTCCTTGGCCATTTTTGCACCGAAAAAGGCAGAAAAAGCCCAATTTTGTAGTTTTGAACGCATTCGAAGACAAAGAGAGACCCAGTTCAGATGTCAAAGAGTATTAGAGCATATATGAAGCCAAAATGCATGTCAAAGAGTATCAGTGTAGTGGCAAAGTGTAATAATATTTTGAGGATCTTGAGTCATACCTCTCAAGACTACTCTTTGGCGTCCTATCATTTTGAATCCAATCTCCATGGTCTAATAGATTTTCGCATGCTTCCCTATGGTGATACAAGCAATAAAATTATGGGTTGACAATCTCCACCATCCAATATTGCATAGAATCCATATACTATTATCCTGACTTGAGTTTATTCTTTCACATCCCTTTTCTCAATTGAAGGATGGCTCTACTCCCTAATTTTTGAAAGCAATAAACAATTTTTTCCTCTTTTTCTCATTCAGCTATGCACTCTTGCCTTCCTTGTCTTTCTATGTATCAGTCTCTATATCAACATTCCCTTCTTTTGGACATGAAATCATTGTTTTCAGAATGCTTTCCTCTCTATAATACATGTAGTGTCTCCTTTAGAATGCTTTTTCTCCATTACAATATTGCTACAACTGATTTGGTTGGTTGGGAAGACATTGTTGTCAACCCTTCCTTCTTATGCATGGTGGTTTTGTCCTGAGTAGTGGTGGGGATAGCTTTGTGTTATCTCTCCTTCCTCCCCACTTCCTATTGGTTGACTTCTTTGTCCCCCCAACTACGAATGCAACCATCCTCCATTTATTTTTTTCCTTTTTTCCTTGTGTATTTATCCAAGGCAAGCATGGTTCTTATATCCTTCTTTCTAGCTTAATTAATTTGAAAAACTAATCCATTTAAGGCACATTTTGAAACCTTTAATCGATACCATGAAACAAGTCAATCTTCCTTCAAATCCCAAGTAAACTCCATTAAAATCTAGAATCTATGTCTCAATTCTCAAGCCTTTTTAATTTTAATCAAACTATTTGAAATATTTATAATGAAGGGGAATTACCCTAGGGTTGTCTCACACACACACAAACATATCATGTATCCGGCGTGCTCATTTTCTAATATTTAGTAAATTCATTTTGAATTTTTTTCCCCACCTTGTCTATTACTAAGTTTAAGTTGGATGCTCCTAAAATTTAGGTTAATGATATAAGAGTATTCTTAAGATAATGAGTGGTTAACCTTTTCTATTAAATAGTACTTATGTAAATTGTATGATTCTTTGAACTTAGTGTAAACTTAAAGGCACAATTATGATAAATAATATAAAAATAACACAAAAAATGACATAACTAAGTAAAAGGAATATAAATAAAATGTAAATGTAAAACAACTTGTAATTATTGGTGATAAATCATATTTATCTTAGTGTAAAGAAATAATTCAAATATCATGTACTGTAGCGCTTCTATCTACACGAAATACATAAATATATTGAATAAAAAAACCCATGATACTATATACCTAAAGGTAAATTATTCAAGTTATAGTTGTAAAGAAATGATGGTGATCATATCATCCATCAAATCCTTACAAACACCAAGATAAGAATATAAAAAAAAAAAATAAGCACATAATGAAATAAACACATAATTCTTGCATATAATAATGTTTCTATGGGAATATATTTTTATTGGTTTATTATTATTCAACTTTTTAACAATTAAATAAACAATTTTAACAATACAATTAATATATTTAAAATTTATATGTTTAAAGATTTTTCTTAAATTAATTTATTTTAATATTGTATTTATACAACATAAAAAAATAAAAAATTAATACCTTATATATATATTCATAGTTCCTATTTATTTTTAAATAGTGTAACTAACTAATAATTTAATAATTATTGAGATCCTTAACTTTATTTAAGAAATTATTTATTCTCGGAAAATCTCAATTTTTAGGAAAACCCCAACCCAATGAAATTTCATTATTCTTAGCCAAAATCGCGCCAACCCGGCCAAGTGAAGCTTCCCTGCTCACCTCCTTTTCCTACATTACAATGAAGTCTTCCCAACCTTTTATAGGCTCGATTACATGCAAAACCATGGGAAGAAAACCATGGGTACATAATACCTTGTGCCCAAAAACCATTACTGTTAGACTTGGTCAATTTTGACTCTATCTCCGAGTCAAGTTTACCTAACATTCCCCCCTTAAACTTGACTTGACGTTCTTTGACTAAATCGATCCTATCTTTCCAAGTGAGTCAACCTAACTCACTCTGGCCCTTACTCGACTCAAAGTTTATACCATGGTATATGTTAACCAAGCATGCCCGCTATCACCTAGGTCTAACCGAGACTTTATTAAGAAATACTGAGGGGTACACATGCCTTATCAAGTCTTACAACAATATGCCCATTTACATGCAATAAAGTTTGACTCCATTATAATATTTTTTTATATCTTTTCATTATTGCTATCCTAACCCATCCTCTCCCCTTATGGGCCACATTTTCATGATCTTCAATAAAATCTCTAAGCAATTGTTTCTCAACACTTTTCTCATTTTTTAAAATATGAACTCTCATACAGAGATGGTATTTTTCCCCATCACGATTGGTTGGATTACAAGACTGCTTCATCTTTGTGCACCTTTGCATCACTTCCTGAATTCCATGTTGCCTATAGATTCTATCTTCTATGAAGTCTCCAATCAAACCCTTGATTGAAATTCCCTTCTTTACATCAAGTGCCCCATTTTCCCTGCAATCTATTAAACCCCATCGTTCTTCTTTTTGTGCACAACATACTGAGAAGAAAATTTGGTCTGGAAACGTCCTGTTGGAACCCAACTAATCCATTAGCTCAAACACCATCCTTGCCTCCTCAACCTTACTCTCTTTCTATACTCGCCTCCTCAACCTTACTCTATTCCTAGGTAGGAGCTCTCGGAGCCCAAAGAACCCAAAATTTCCCATTAGCAATGGATCATTTCGAAATTGTTGTTTCCTAGGAAAGCATCATCAGATCTTCAAAATCCAATCACCTGATCTGGTCCATACTTCATTGAAACAAATCTTTTCATGGTGGTCACCTTCCTCACGATCACTCGCATCTCGCCATGAAATCTAGTCGCAACTCCTAGCAACTAGTTGTTGATATCTATGATTCTAACCCCAGCAAAAGCACATGACGTTAGCTGACAGCTAGCCATTATTGCATTAGTGATCACACAAACTGAGAATGAGTTTGTATCGGTTCATTTCTCATGCACATTTTCAAATCCTCCTACAACGATGGTGTCACTTAAGCTTCTTACCAAATGCCAACCATGAGATACACCCTCAATCTCATCTCTCCTTGTTATCGAGAAATCTAGTGTCTATCCAGAGCTGTTAGTACCACTACGACGTGTAGCTATCTTAGAAACAAATAGATTAAAGTTACTTACATTTCCTTTACGAGAAGTAGATATGAGAGGAGCAAAGAATACCAACCTCAAGTTTTCGTTTGGTTCCCTTCTTGCTCCTTCTCCTCTCTGACAAATCTTTATCGCTCTTTCCTTGACCATTCCGCTTCAAAGAGTACCTGTAAAGTCAAAGCATCATAATACCTTCAAAGTGTAGAGATCTAAAATCATAAACAATATAGGACCAGATATATATTGACCACACAAATGCATATATTATCAGACATACAAGAATGTGGAGGAAAACTTGAATCGCTTTACTGATGTAAAGATTAGAAGAGATGATTACAACCCACTCATCTGACCCAATGTCATCCTCCCAGCATGAAAGCCCTTCTTCACCTCATGAAAAGCTTAGAACACCCAATATTATGATATTCCATTACGAAACCAACAACAGTTCCTTACTAGATACAAGATTCCAGCCTCTTACCTCTGGATCTCTGGGATGCAGGATCCATATATAGATATTTGCAGAGGTGTGATTCAACTCTGGGTTTCTGATTAGTGTCATTTCATTGATGTTCTTGGCTCCACTTGGAGATTTCATTGATCTCTTACTCATCCTTGGGCAAATTCTGAGAGGCAAGTGTCATATGAGAAGTTTCTAGAAGATTCCTTGATCATCCACTTAGCAAACTGTCTCTGCCATTTGTCTATTCTCACTCATCACACCCTACAAAAGGGATTTTCAGTATGCATCACAACCCCCGTGTGTAATAGGTGAGATGCATCGCACTCTGACCATGGAGAAGGTGAGATGGTCCAGTTTTGACCAGTTTTGAGTAGTTTTTTAGGGAGAAATTTTGGGAAATGATGTAATCAGTTGACCTTGTTCCTTTAGGGTATGAAACAACACCTTTAGGGGTCTAGAATCCCTTGGTTTATGGACATATGTGATTGGGGTTGCAGCGCCCAAATATGTCTATAACACCTGTGAAAATCCACAGGCCACAAACCTGGCCTTATGCTTCTCCACACTACCATCGCTTTCTTTACCATGCAAATCCATCGGGATCTCACAACTGACTTGTCCTCCAGTCTCGGGACCACATCCCAAACACTATTACGAACTATGGAGTCATACTCCTCCACCATGGCATCAACCCAAACCAACTACTTCATTTCTTCCTCAAAGGAAGATGGCTTTGTCTCAACACATCCACTCATAAGAGCCATGTATCCATTATACCTCTTAGGTGACCTCCTCTACCTACACTGAGATGTGGGTGCTCCCAAATTCTCCCATGCATCATGAAATAACATTTCATCCTCTCTGGTGTGCTTTCTCTCACTTTTGGAAGACTATACCTGAGTGGATGTCTCCACTCCCGGATCCTCTGCATGTGGCTTCTCCACATCAATCTGAGGCTCCTCAACTGCATGTAGCTCAAGCTCCCTCTCAAGAAAAACTCACATGGCCTTTCCTCATTGAATTTGATATCCCTACGAACCACTATCATCCTGTTGCTTAGCAAGAACACCCAATAGTTGTGAGGTGTATCATTGTACCCCACAAGTATCCCCAACTCTATTGTTGGCTCAAGATTCTTTTGTGATTCTTTGGTCACATGGAAATATATTGATGACCCAAAATTCCTGACATGACCAACATTTGGTCTCTTTCCGAAATAAACCTCCTATGGTGTCTTCATACCAAGAATCTAATGCGGGCTATGGTTCTGCACATAAACCATTATGTTGCATGCCTCAACCCATAAGTGTAGTGGTAGGCCATGATCATGCAACATCACATGTGCTACAATTCTTTTGTTCTTCCTCTTGGACACCCCATTCTTTTGTGGGTTATGGGGTATCGTCAACTCCCATTTAATCCCTTCTATTGCATAAAATTTCTTAAAATCATTTAACACATACTCACCACTGTTATCACTCCTCAAAGCTTTAACCTTCTTGCCAAACTCTTTCTCAACCAATGCTTTAAATTCACAAAACTGTGTGAAAGTTTGATCCTTCTTCTGCATGAAAAATATCTATCATTTACGAGAAAAGTCATTAAAAAATATAACATAATACCTATGTTTGGCCATGAATGCTGTCAAGAATGGTTGACACACAACTGAATGGACTCGATCTAGAATTGCCTCCGTCGACTGTCTCTGTCGTGAATGAAAGCCTTGATTGCATGTATCAAATTTCTCTAGTGTATGTTTGGGAAGACCCATAGAAATTTGCATCATGATTTTCAAAGCCCCATGATGCAAGTGACGCAATATCCTGTGCCACAACTCGCTAACATCTCAAATCTGCACCTTCTTTTCTTTCATGCTCAAAACAACACAATACTCTACCTCCAATGTATAGCATTTCTTAACTCAAATCACAATCTTCTTTACTTGATGCATGGCTATGTGTCGAAGGAACGCCTTTCCTTTTGAGAATATGACATCATAGCCTTTATGCTCAAGCATGGTGACTGATACTAAGTTCTTCTTCAACCTAGACACATACATAACATCCCTTAAGGTGCGAGGAGCACCCTGCGCCCTCTAAAAAGTAACTGTGCCCAACATAGTAACACTATACTGCCCATCATCACCCATTTCAATATGCATCTAGAGATCTTTCTCCTCCAGGTCACTGAACAACTCCTTGTCACCAGTCATGTGGAATGAAGCTCCATTGTCAAGGGACCATACAATACCCATCATTGATGATACCATGCATGCAATGAGAGTAAAGTCCAATTCAAATTGAGAGGCCAAAGCTTCACCCGCCACTCCTTCTGAAGACTTCTTCTTAGGCTTCTTGAGTGGAAAATTTGCAGCAAAATGGCCCATCTCGTGTCAGTGAAAGCACTTAACTTTCATCATGTCTTTCTTATTACCTCCATGGAAAGAATCAGATTTGGAATAGGATTCCTTCCCTTTCCATTTCCTTGACCTACTTGCTAAGGCACAATTTTCCTCATCATCAGCTTTTGATGAGGAACCATCTCTAGTGTTCCCTCTGATCTCCTCCTGCATCAAATTTGACCACATGTGTTCCCAATCTGGTAGCTTCTCCCTCCCATTGAAAGAGTCCTGATAGCTATTCCAACTCTTGGGAAGGCCTAGGAGAGCTAGGCTCACCATATCATCCATGAAAATGGTTATTCCAACCCTTCCAAGCTCATAATGACAGTGAGTGAACTTGGTCAAGTATTTTGGAATGGTCTCTCCTTTCTCCATCTTGATTTTTCGAAGTTTTTCTTTCAATGCCAACTTCCTATGGTCACTATTATTTTGGAATAGGTTCATTAATGCTTTTGATATAGCATATAGAGTTTCCTTCCCATGGAGACTCGAGACAATGTGGTCTTGAACTCCCTCAAGGATTATTTTCCTTGCCTTCGCCACACACTTCTTCCATTCGGATAGATTTGTGCATCTGATGTTGCTAGCTTAGGAATGTCTTGATCAACGAATTCCTTCAAGCCATTATCCTCCAGCACAACTTCCATTTTTTCCTTCTAGGCTATATAATCTGAGCTACCTTCCAAGGCATACTTGAGCTACAAACTATAGAATTCCATCTGTCGATCCTGAAGTATGTATTGAAAATTCGAATTTCACCTGTAACCTAAAACTCAAAACCTCAAATTATCCTCTAGTATACTATCTTCAGCTCTGATACCATTTAGATTTTCCTGTAGATTCACAAATCATGTAAGGTAGTAAAATAGAAAGCCAAGAATCTACTCTACTCTTTAAACAACGTGTTAGTGTCAGCCAATTCAGCCTATCACTAGTGATCAAATATGCTCTTACAAGGTGTTGTTAGGGTGTCAAGTCAAATTTTTGTCATTTCAGTGAGTCTTCAAATAAAAATTTGGTCATTGTTTGTTGTGTCTAGGTCACTGCTGCTCCCTTCACTTACTCATGGTCTTCATCACTCATCATGGTCATTGTCTTCTTTGAGGTATCATATCTTCATTTAAGTGTCTTGGGTCATGAAATGGTTTAATTCCTCATTTTAGGTCATGGTCTAGGGTTTCACTCCATGTGTCGTCATGATACCATATGTCAAAACAAAACATTTCCATCATGTGATTCAGTGGGTAAAGGGAGGTAGTAGCTTAGGGAATGAAAAATAAAGGTAAAGGTAATATTTAATTTCAAATAAGACAATGTTGCAGTACACTACCTCGCCTCATCATTCCTCATAGGGACATGTTTGATTAAAAATGTGTTTCTGACCACATGGAGCATAATTTTACAAAAGTGAAATGGGTTTTTGTCCGTTATAGTCCAAGGAACAAAAACCTCCTTCAGTGTATATATAGGTGTTATGATTTGAAATAAATTCCCAAAATACACTTGCTATGGGAGAGTTAATGTACTTCTGCACAGCTTGACTTCAAGACAGTTTTTCAGGGGTTCGGAGCAGGTGTTGGAAGTTCTTAAGGACTTTATTATGTATCATACATCCTAATTGTTCCAATGGTACCTTCAAATAATGATTTGGATTAGTGGAAGGCATCCAAAACTACTCTGCAAGCTGGAGCTTCTCTTTTGTCAGAGAAACCCTGAGGTTTTGGAGTGACCTTGGGAAAATCAATTTTTCTCCCTCATGGAGTGTCCAAATTACATTCTTGATGTGTCCATATCATAGCAGACTTCAATAGCTTTCCAACACGCTATCAAGCACTCAATTTGGAGTAGCTTAAGGCCTCCAAAAGTGGTTTTGAAGATGGTGTTGTACTTTTGTAAACTACGTTGTGCTTTGGCAATGCGCATAAGAGAACTGTGCTGCGCAGAAGACAGAGTACCCGAAACTCACCCAAATTTTCCCAAAATTCAAAATTTTTGCTTCCAAGCTCAGTAAAATTGCTTTGTAAGGCTGAGGAACAAGTAAGTACATCATTTCCCTCTATATTTTCTTTCCCATTTTCATTCCATGTCAATAATTCCTCAAGCTAGGGTTTGTAGCAAAATTTCTATGGGAAATGCTAGGGTAGAAATAACCATCATAATTTTTTATCTCAAAAACATGTAAATTGATATCCTACACCTACACACATTTTTGATGAGCCACTTTGACCAGTTCATCCACCTCCAAACAAAGTTTAAACACTGAAAAAACAAAACCCTAGCTCATTCCTAGAGTTCTTTTGGGAAAATTTCATCATAAACCTTCTTGGTCTCACTTGCAAGAAACAACATATTTTTCACTATTTTCTTCACTCATTTCCTTCCATTTTCAAAGTCATCTCATATTTCATAAAACCCCTCCCATCATTTTGTCAAAATCTCCCACATATCACTTCATTTTCATTCTCACCTCACATCTGTTTTCACTTCCTGTTGCTAGGACTTTGTGTCATCATGGAGGTTGAGTATTCACCAAAAATAAAGAGACAACACAAAGGAGGGAGGATTCTCAGATATGAACCATCAGATTGCAACCAAATAATCTCCTATCCTTTCATCAAGCAATTTTTTGAGGATGTTCACTGTTTGGAATTTCGTAAAAGAGTAAGTGAAGCAGGGTTTTATGAGCAGCTGACAGATTGGGTAGCTACACATTTGAAAGGGGAGATTGCTGTCATTGCTAGTATTGAGTTTATCTTCTCAATGGCCTCCATCTCACTAGCAACTGGTTTACCAGAAAATGGAAAAGCAGTAGAAAGTTAATGCAGTCATCCTTCAGATTCTGTTAGACTTCCAAAGACATGGACCACTTAAGATCAATCATGGATAGGAGGAAAGGACCAACGAGGCAGATGAAAACAGGTCTCAATTAGGATATAGGTGTGATTTGGATGACATAGTCAGAGATGGTAGGTTCTTGGATACACCTAATAGGAGGGGTAATGACCATGGGTTCTATTATAGTTTGGGTTTAGAGAGACATCCTCGTCATCACTGCCACCATCCGTATAGGAGGAGTGAGAAGCAGTACTTTCCAAAAGAGTTCAAGAAAGCAAGGCCTCCTAAATTTGATGGAGAAATGAAGAAGTCAAAGGTTGCAGAAGCTTGGTTTCTTGAGATGAATAAGTTTTTGTCAGACCAGGTAGTAACTCCTCAACCAAAATTGATTTGTATATTTTATTCCTTCAGGTAGGTCTTCATTATATACATGAGGGAAGGACTATTCACTTCATCTCCCAATGACTGTTCATATTACTTATTTATTTCTTTACATTATATTCACCCAATCCTGATGATTAGGTGTCAACATTCCCCGCCTTAATCTGAAGGGATGTTGGTGAGTCCAAGCATCATTCTGAATCATTCAAGCTTTTCTCTTCCAAGCGCTTCAGTGAAGATGTCTGCAATTTTCTCATTAGTGGAACAATGACAGAGATGGATTGTTTTGTCCTCAACATGATGTCGAATCAGATGATATTTAGTATTGATGTGCCTTGTTCGATCATGGAACTTTGGGTTCTTGGCCAAATTTATTGTAGAGGTATTGTTAATCATGAGTGGAGTTGATTGTACTTGTTTTACCTGCAAATCTTCAAGAATTTGCCTGAGCCACACAATTTCTTTCGTTGCTTCAGCTGCTACCACATATTCTGCTTCTGTTGTGGAATCTGTTGGAACTGATTGTTTGTGTGATCTCCAAGAGACAACTCCTGATCCAAGACTCATAGCATATCCTAAAGTAGATACCCCAGTTTCTTTGTCTCCATCAAAAGTCTGAATCAGAGTATCTAATCAAGCTGAAGTCATCCACCTGTGTATACTTGATTCCAAAGTCTTGAGTTCCCTTCAAGCACCTTAGAACTCTTTCTGCAGTAGACCAATGTCCCTCACAAGGCTTTTGCATAAACCTGGAGAGGATTCCAACATCAAACGAAATGTCTGGTCTAGTAGTAGTTAGGTAGTTGAGACTTCCTACAAGCTATCTGTACTTTGTTGCATCCTCAAATTCTTTTCCATTAATAGATGTGAGCTTTAAGTTTTATTCCATTGGAGTAGTAAGAGGATTGCATTCTGTCATGCCAAACCTATTCAACAGATCTCCAATGTATTTCTTTTGAGAAAGAAATATGGACTTCAGATGTTGGGTTACTTCAATACCAAGATAGTAATGAACATAGCCCAAATCATTCATTCCAAAGCTTTTTCCCAATTCCTTCTTTATGGATGCAATGTAGCTTTCATTGTTCCCTGTCATTAAAAGATCACCTACATATACCACAAGATATACAACTGTTTTTCCAACTTTCTTGACAAATAAATTTGCATCATCAAGATCATAATGTTTGAAATTGAGTTTCAGAAGATGCTCAGTTAGTTTTTCATACCAGGCTCACGGTGCTTGTTTGAGGCCATACGAGGACTTCACTAGTTTGCATACTTTATGTTCATGTCCTTTCAAACCAAATCCTTCAGGCCGTGATATAAAAACATTCTCTTTTAGATCTCCATTTAAGAAAGCCATTTTTACATCCATTTGATGGATTCTCCAACTGTTCTGAGTTGCCAGGGCAAAGAGTGTCTGGATGGTAGCCCATTTTGCTGTGGGGGCAAAAGTCTCCTCATAATCGAACCCTTCCTTCTGTGCAAAACCTTTTGCCACAAGCCTAGCTTTGTGCTTGTCAAGTGAAGCCATCAGCTTTATACTGTTCTGTTAGAAACCCACTTGCAGCCATTGGTTTGGTTCCAATTGGGAGGATTTCAACCAGCTTCCAAGTGGCCATTCTTTATGAGGGCATCATACTCCTTTTGCATCGCTTCTTTCCATTCATCATGAGAAGTAGCTTCTTTGAAGGAAGTTGGTTCAAAATCTATAGACAAGTTCACAATCATAAGAAAAATCCATATCAATAGGTGAATTAGAGTCATCTACATCACCTCCATTTTGCTAGTTTGAATTTCTAGTTCATGTCTTTCCAAATTCATCAGGATGAACACTTTCAAGTGTCTTTGTTAGATAGTAATTTGTCACTTCTTTCACCCCATTCCTTCTATTGTGTCATGTGTTCAAGTGAAACATGCTCATACTGAACAAATTCTCGCGTATGTTGCCAATTGACCCACTTTTCCTAAGTTTTCTGCCTCATCACGAGAATGAACTTAATATACGTGACGAACAATGGTCATAAACAGTCCAGCTGCACTTCCATCGTGGGAGTACATCTGTTTCCCACGATGGTCAGATTTCATGCTCTGGCGCGAGGTTATTTGTTATCTTTAGCGACGGTTTGACTGGCTACATTACCTACTAGTGATGTCAGTGCTAAATCTTAGTTATAAACTCACGATGATCTAAATTGGGCGAATTCGTTCTAATAGTCGGCATTCTAGATGTCTCCAGACCTAGTTGTTGGCATAGTTTGTGTCGCCCTTCCTCCTCTAGTATGGCAGTTCCATCATTTTTGCTACCTTCCTTGGGGATGAGCTCTCTCTTCCACATTTTATGGAGACTCCTTCTCCTATTTAGACACTCACCTTTGATATGATCAGCTAGTTGGTAATTCCTTGGATTGAGCAGTGCTATTAGTGCTTTTGAGTTTGATAGATAGCTGGTGTGGGTGTGACAAGTGTGAGATTGTTGATAGCTTATGGAAGGTTGTGAAGTGCCCTTAACTTTGTGTTAAAACTTATGAGTGAGAGAAAGACATTGTATGTTTGGAGATCCATCTTCAAAGAGTGAATGCTTGAGAAATACACTGCTTGGACCCTTCGAGAAGGCTTGTGACATCAAGACTTGATTGTAAGCTTGCTCTTATTTCATTATTAATACAATCAATGATGTTTTCCTATGTCTTGTATGTAATTTACTTGATAGCTCATGACTTCTTGACTTTGTGAGTAAATAGATCATTTTTGTTTTCCGGTTACGTGCTTTGTTGTATTTCCTTTGCATTGTTTCAGGTTGATCACTCATTGAGGAGGAGGAAGTGAAAGTTGGAGCAGTGCAACGGAACTTCATCGACCAGCGGTTGAGGTAGGCCTCCAACTATGACTGTTTAAGGAAATCTATTGTTGATTTGTCTTTGTTGTGACTAAACACACTCTAGGGCTAAAGGGGTTGCCTTTGTCCGCAGAGGGAACACTTTCCTGCATCACAAGTTGGCGACTTCACTGGGGAGTCTATCCTATGTTCTTCTCTTGTTTTCTCTTGTTTGGATTTTGATTTGGTCTCTCTTGAATTTTGGGGATTAACTATCAGTCTTTTGGGTCACCTAGGTCGATCTAGGGAATCACTCTATTGTCTGTAGGATTGATTGGTTTTTGTTTGGGAGTTTTTTGTTCATTTGTGATTGTTTTTAACACCATTGCGGAAAATAGTTTAACAGTCGCACCGACGTCGCACTCACTCTTTTGTAAAGTCTTGTGCATCGCTGAATACCATTGCACAGTCGCGATGACTCCTGGAATTGATACATCACGGAAAAGACGTGTACTTCTGCGACAATGTCGCTCTGTTGCTACAACTAGTTGCTGATCAATGCTAGTTGCTTGTGTAGTTCCCGCAACGATTCCTGTAGAATTGTTTTTTCAATTCTGCCTCCTCAATTCGCCAAACCTGTTGATCCCTTACTCTTTTTCTCTTGCTCAATAGCGTGTTTTTGACTGTTTATGGTTAAGGCACTCTTTCTTTGGCTTTGTTGAATGAATCTTGCATTTTTGCCTGTGCGACCTAGTTCGTTCTTTCAACTTCTTGAATCAATTGGCTTGGTTGCTAGTTTGCCCAAGGTTTGTTTGCAACTTTCTTATTGGTTTGATTGAACCTTCCCCATTGCTTGTTTCTGGTTGATTTTTAGTGATGATTATTAGACCAATATTTGGTATTGATTCGATTTCTTTTCACTACCGAACATAGATCACGATTGTTTGGATTGACTAGTTTTTCCACGCTTGCTTGTTTGTTTCTTTTAAATTTTAAACATCAAAATCAAAAGATTGCATTCATTTAGTATACGAAAGTGAAAGTAAATTTGCATTTCAAGTTTGCATATTGGAAAGCAAATGATAAAATCTCTCATTAGTAGTATCCATGCACTGTAGGGATTGATGTCTATATGCATTGAGTGACTGCATTTGTTTATCTTGGTTTTCTTGGTTTGGGAATGATCTCTCTACCCTTCTGTAGGTAGGTGTTCATTGAAGTAAAAGGATATTTCACTCATTCTAGCTACATCCTAGGTTTTGTTGTGTACATACGTAAGGCCTGAAAACTGAAACATAATTCAAGATCAACTTTAAAATGAACTGAATAAACTTAACAACACAGTGGAACATAACACACACTATTTAGAGGTCTAGGCTAGAGACGTGCTCTGACATCGTTAAACCTAGTCACTATTGCTTTTAGTCAAGGTTGGGTGATTCCTCCTTCTGTGACACAATAGCAGTCTAGTACGAAATTGTGCTCCCATGTACCATTGAGTATATGTTGGGATACCCCACTATGTTATCATCCTATATCCTTAGGAAGCCATGTCTATCACCTTGCAAACCATAACGCACCGAACACAGCATTCGAGAAGATTGACTGCCATACAGAAAGTCCTTGGTTTTCATATGACTGCCAAGGTGTATATGCAATTTTATAGGTTGTTTGGTAAACCTTTTGCATAGTTCTCTAGAATAGTCACTTTCGTTCCTTTTCAGACTCCCTAAAAGAAAAGGTCCATCTGAGCACTTGTCACTTCAGGCTCATTAAATATTCGAAGGTGACTAGAGTCATCTTTTCGTCCTTTTCTCAACTCTTTAAAGATGAAAAGGTCAAGTTCTGTTCCTGTGTCTTAAAATTTATTTGGCCACGTTCACATTTACCCTGTTAGATCTTGTTTGCGCTGTAGTTTGTATAGGGTTCTTTCTCGTTAGTTTTCCTAGGATTTTGAATTGAATCATCCTGGTGGAATCACCGATCCTGTCCCCTGTTCCAAGTTACCAAGGGTCTCCATCCTCTGTAGCTTCTGAGGTATAGGCTGTTAGTGATACTCTCCTTGTCATCTCGAGTATCCAACCACTTAACTCTCACGCTCTGGAGGATGAGTCTTACGACATTCGTTGGAACCCCATTCGAGAGCCTTCCGAAGAAGATATTCCCGTTACTCCTCCCAATGTCTCGGTCTCAATGTCTTCTTCCGACATGGATGAGATGAACCCCATCTTGGGCAAAGAAACCCTCATGGCCAGTGGTGAAATCCCTGTGTTGCTAGAAACTTCGCCCTTCTGTGTCACCCCTCTCAGTGTCATGCTACCTTTACGCTATAATGCTTTAGCGGATATCATGGGATCTAGATATCCCCTTACGAGTTCCATGTGGTCTCGTACCGTCACTCTGAATCCAGGGCCTTTTACCCCTCAGATTCATAATGTGTCTGTCACCTCAGTCTCGACTATTCCAACTATTTGTGTGGCTTCTTCAGCCCCTATTATTAGTGTCGTCACTACATCTTTAGTTGTTACCACTATTGTTGGACCTTCGTTTGGACCTACGAATAGTGGTCCATCGCCATCTACATCTGGAGTTGTTAATCCTACACTAAGTGCCCCACCTTCTTTTGGTTCCATTCCAGTAGGGGGGGCATATGATCAGTATTTACAAGCTCTTCAAAATCTAGATCCCCAAAATCTGTTTCATTATTACGATTCTTGAGGAGCTCATATTTATTACCCCGAACCTATGCCATCTCAACCTAAGGTTGAGGTCTCAGTTCTATTGCCCATTGCTTGGGGTACCACCACTTATCATGGTGGCCAAGCACTGCTCGCAAATTTTCAAGGACCACCCTATCAAGGTCAATCGTCTTACGAACAACCTTATCCAGGGCAACCTGAAGGCCCACAAGGACAACCCTTTCAGGGACAACCTTCGGCCTTTGGTGGTTCCTCCTTTACCTATTTCGGGAAACCTTTTGGTAATCCAAGACAACCTTACATACAACAAGGCCAACCTGGTGTCCAGCAAGGCTACCCTTCTGGGCAAGTCGATTAACCTTACATTCAGCAAGGCCAACCCAATGTCTAGCCTAGTCAACTCTCTGGAAAAATTGGTCAGCCTCAAAACCAACCAGGCCAACAAACTATCCAATCTGTTCAGCCATCCGGCCAATCAGGACAACCCTCGGTTGTGCAAGGACAACCCAGTACCCAGCAAACTCAACCTTCTGGGCAAATGGGTCGACCTCAATCTCAACTAGGTCAACCTTCTAGCCAGATGGCTCAGCCTTAGTTCTCTCAAGGACATCTGTTTGGGCCTGCTCAACCAGGCACTCAAATGATTGTTGCTTCTGAAGCTCCACCCGGTTTTCAGCCCCAGTCCGCACTCTAGACCTAATCCGATCCTCAAATTCAGGTTGGATCTCAATCTCAACCTGTTTATCAAATGCAGCCTAGCTCCCAGGCTCAATTTGGAGCCCAGCCGCCTTATGGTTTTCAACAATCCCAAGTGCAAACCCAATTTTTCCCATATCAAAAACTGCAGGTAAATCCTTACCAGAATTTCCAGCAACCATATGTTGCTCCTACAGGCCAAGTTGGTAATCAGTGGAATGATTTGGGGAAAATCCAAGGTCAACCATCCAGTTACAACTATAACCCTTATTGACAAAATCCCTACGGACAAAAACCTTATGGGCCAAATCCATCTAGACAAAACCAATGGGGGCAACAAGTAGCTGGGTGGAACCTTGGTGCTACCTCCTACCCATGACCTCAGATGTCCTTTAACCCTCAATTACCCTTTTTAGCAATGTTGGAATTACTGGATGTGTCCAAATTGACAAATAATCCCATTCTTCATAATCCGTATTGGTCGCCGGTTCCAACTAAAATTCCAAGTGATTGTCCCAAGTTTGATGGTAAAGCTGGAGAAGATCCCCAAGCTCATGTCATGACTTATCATCTATGGTGTTCGTCAAACTCATGGCTTGATGATTCAATCTAGCTCTGCCTTTTTCAATGGACTCTCACTGGCTCTGTTGCTAAATGGTATATTGAGTTAGCTCGCAGATCTTTTCAGGACTTTAACTCGTTAGCTATGGCATTTTTAACTCATTATCAGTTACCGATTCGATATGAAACGGGCATACATCTCTTGACATCCTTAAAACAAACAACGGCCACACATATCTCTGATAATATTCATGAATGGAGACGATGTCGCCATTTGATTAAGTTTTGGATTCCTGATCTGCTTCTGACTGACTGGTTCACAACTTCATTTGTCGGTCCGATAGCTTGGGACATCGCTATGGGTGTATGTGTAATTGAAGAGCAAGCTATTGCGCGTGCTCAGTACCTTGACTTGGTTTACTCCCAGTCGAGTACACTATATGATTATTTTCCTGATGCTCCAAGGCCCGACACTTCCAAATCCCGACCAACACTATCTATTGATGCCATCATTAGTTCTATCAATATGTCCTCTAAGAAAGCTTTCATGAACCCTGGGAAGCAAAAGCTGAACGCTTCGAATGAAACCACTTCTCAGGTTGTATCCAATTCTAGTAACACTTCCGAGGTTAACGCCGTCCAGTCTACCACGACAAACAAAGCCTAGAAAGGGAAAAAGAAGGGAAAAGGAAAGAATATGGCTAATCAACCGAAGAAGGATTCCCCTAAACCTCCACCCGAGGAAGGTGTCAAACGTAAGCCTAAGTATCCTTGCCTTATCTGTGACGAGGATCACTATACCAAAGACTACCCTAGGCAGTCTGAAGTTAGTCGTTTGTTGAAAGGTGCCCCCGGGACTCCTACCGTACTCAAAGAGCCTTTTCCCTCGCAGCAAACTCAAATGGTGGTTGATCCATCTCAATCCTCTTCTCCCTTTGGTTCTCAGGTATTTATGGCTGGGACGATTCCTGTCCACATTAGTAGTCGAGCAAAAGAGTATTCGTCACCTGCCGGGAAGGAGCCTGAGGTCCCCTCTAGTGCTCCTCCATCCAGTTCTGGTCTCCTTCATATTGAGCGACCTAGCACTGAAGCGGTCATCCGAACTCCTCCTAAAGGCATGCTCCATAAATATTCGTACAACCCTAATGCTCATGCTGCTCAGCACTATAGCATCGTTGAGGACTTAGCCCAGGCTCCATCAGCTATGTCTGCATTAGAAGTTTTCTAGAGCTGCCCCTCTTAGAGGAAGTCCTTGCTATCGACCATCCGTGGCATTGACCCGGCTGATTTAGATTTGATCACTTTTGACCTAGACAGTCATATACCGAGACTGTCTCACCAAATTGCCTTCCTTATTTAGGTCATCATCGATTCTAAAACGATTCATCGTATCATCATTGATGAAGGCACTTCTACTTTCATAATGTCTGTTTCTTGTTGGAAGGCTATTAGTTCTCCGACTTTGAGCCAATCTCGTACGACCTTGGAAGCCTTTGATGGGAGAGAGTCTTGTCCTTATGGTATACTCTAATGCTTGCCTATTACTCTAGAAGGGAAGATAGTCAAAGTGGAGGTTGAAGTTGTTGATGCAAATTTAACTTACAACCTCCTTTTAGGAAGAAGTTGGACATATGCCATATGAGCCATGGCTTCATCTCTATTTCGTGTCATTCGTTTTCCTCATTAGGGGAAGATCGTCACAGTAGACTAGTTGTCCTTCTTCGCCTCCTCCTCCTTCGATGGCAACGTGCCTTTCATGGAGCATACCTCCATTCCATGTGAGAGTGTGGGTGCTGGAATATTTAAAGATCCTACCCTTATGGGTGTTTTTTCACTCCCACCTCCCAACATCGCTCCCATTAATATGATTTCTGTTTGCTCTGATCCTTGGGTTCTTCCTCCTGTTGATCGGATAGAATCCTGGGGTGATGAGATGCCGTTGAGTCCTGCCAAGCTCAACTACGTAAAAATTGTTTCTGCATCGGCTCCATACTCTGAATCTGCTCCTTCAAGCAGAGCTCTTGACTCATACATTCAATCCCCTTGGCTTGGAGATGGTGCCTCTTCAAACCCTTTAAAGGAAATTTTTCCTACTGATGAAGCGATTATTGAGACCATGTTTTTCGAGGAACCTCCTTGGTCAGATCATCACCATCATTCGTCGTTTCTCCCTACCCATTGAGAAATGCTTACTTGTCTCGTAAGGTTTGCTCCTTGTCTCCCATCGCAACCCCTTCAGACACCCATCCAAATCCATCAAGTTTCTTCTGAAGGGAATATGGGAAACATTACACAAACTCAACCAATCGACATCTCTGTTAAACCAGGGATTACTGAGCACATCCATGTTGGAGTAACCTGTACTCTGGAGGAGATTTAGCTTTATACTTGTCTTTTTCATGAATTTCGTGATGTGTTTGCTTGGTCTTACAAAGAGATGCCCGACATCGATCCTAGCATCGTGATGCATGAGATACTTACATATCTGGGTGCCAAACCTATTCGGTAGTGTCTATGCCCCTTGTACCCCCGAAAGGCTGCAACTATTAAAGTGGAAGTTGAAAAGCTTCTTAAGGCTGGTTTCATTTACCCCATCCCACTCACAGATTGGGTCTCTAATATTGTCCCTGTGACTAAAACACAGTGCACTATTAGGGTGTGTGTTGATTATCATGAGATTAATCGTGCCTGTCCCAAAGATAACTACACCCTTCATTGACCAGCTCATTGATGAGTGTGCCAGGAGTGAAATATACTCATTCATGGATGGCTTTTCTGGTTATAACCAGATTAATATTGTGCCTGCAGATCAACACAAGAGCGCCTTTATTTGTCCGTGGGGCACCTTTTCTTATAAAAAGCTCCCCTTCGATTTAAAAAATGCCAGTGCCACCTTCCAATGCACAATGTCTTACGCGTTTCATGATATTTGACACATTGTGCAACCTTACCTGGATGATCTTCTCGATCATTCAGCAAAATGCCAAGACCATCTGACCCACCTTTGCAAGATTTTTCTCCGTTGTAGACATTAGCGTATCCGGCTTAATCTGCATAAGTGTGTCTTCTATGTTGAGTTACCCAGACTTCTTGGGTTCATCGTCTCCCGAGAGGGTATCTCTTTGGATCCCCTTAAATTCGAAGCCATCTTGAATCTTCCTCCCCCTGCTTCTTTGCAGCAATTGCAGAGTTTGTAGGGTAAAGCAAATTTTTATGGCGATTCTTTCTGAATTATGCCAAGGTGGCTAAAGGCTATACACAGTTGTTAAAAGGCGACACCCCTTTTCTTTGGGATATCACTGCACAAGAGTCATTCGAGCACCTCAAGGCCCTCCTTGTTTCTGCTCCATTGTTACATCCCCCTGATTATCACCAAGACTACACTCTTTATTTAGCCACTGCTGATATTGGCATCGTTCTAGTTCAAGACGATGATGATGGTATTGAGCATGTATTTTATTATCTCAACCGAAATATGCTTGATATGGAAATTTGCTATGCCTATGTCAATAAGTTGGCATGGGCCACAGTTTCTGCTATCCAATGTTTCTGCCATTATATATTATTGCGCACCATGACAGTGATTTCTAATTGCAACCCAATGACGTACATCTTGTCACGACATTTACTGGGGGCCAAATACTCCAAGTGGATTATCATCCTTCAAGAGTTCAACTTGGAGTTCACCACCACCAAGTCCAAGAAGTCCCTCGTCTTCACTGAGTTTCTTTGCTCTCTGCCATCTGTCACCACACCCTCTCGGTTAGAGGACCATATTACAGATGAAACTCTGTTCTAGATTAGTACCGTCGATCCTTGGTACAGGGATATTATTGTATATCTTCAGACGTCCTCTTTTCATCTCGATTTGTCCAAGGATGCTCGGCGATAGATTCGCCATCATTCTCAACCTTATCGAATTATTGGGGACACCCTGTACCGTCTCGGCGCTGACTCTGTTCTGTGCCGTTGCTTGACATTTGAAGAAGCCGAACGAGTTCTAAATGACTGTCATTTTGGCGCCTGTGGTGGTCACATGTCCGGATATGCTATTGCTCAAAAGACCCTCCGTGCTAGTTATTTTTGGCCCTCTATCTTCAAAGATTGCATTCTTGATGTCTGCTCTTGTCATGAGTGCCAAATCTACCAATGGAAGATGCACACGCCTCTCGCTCCATTGCACCCTGTCATTACCGTCGGCCCTTTTGCCAAATGGGGCATTGATTATATGACCTGTAACCCTCGCTCGGTCAAGGGGCATGGGTATATCATTGTTTCCATTGATTATTTCACAAAATGGGCCAAGGAAATGCCTACACTATCCGAGGATGGTCACACAACAATGCAATTTTTATTCAATCATGTTATTTCATGATTCGGAGTCCCTCCGACTATCGTCATTGATCACGGCAAACACTTCCGTATCGTATGATGACTGAGTTAATGACCCAACTAGGCTGTCGCATGATAACTCGACATCGTACTATCCTCAAGCCAATGGTCAAGTGGAAGCTATCAACAAAGTTCTAGTTACAATGCTTTAACGCACCATTGGCATGCACAAGTCCAACTGGTATTTGATGTTGTTCTCTGCCTTATGGGCCTACCGAACTTCAGTGAAGGATGCCACCGGGTTCACCCCATTCCAATTGGTTTACGGTCTGGAGGCTATCCTTCCTGTTACACTGAATTTTGTCACCTTGACTATCTGCAGTTTATGTGGCCTCATCAATAGCCACATTGTCCTCTTTGTCAAGCCCCATACCTCTGCTCTTCATGTCAAAACTTCAAAGAGAAAGAAAGTCACTTGAAAACATGTTTATCTCTGGGTACGCAGGTTCTCTCTACCTTGCCTGCGTGTACGCACTCAAAACACACTAGACCTGCGTACTAATACGCTCTGTAAGCTAAGGTTGGGTGCGTACCCCTGTAAAAGTCAAAAGGCGCGAGTTTCATCTCTAAAAAGTTACTTGTGGTCACTTCTAGAGCCTTCTAGAAGAGTGTTTGACGTGTATTGAGCGCCTCCAGATGTTTCATGCACCCCTATGATAGAGGAACTTATCCCATCAAGAGAGGAGCTACCCCATCCAAAAGAGGGAGTATCCCATTGATGTTGGAACTGAATAACTTCCTCTAGAACACGATAAATACAGGCATTGGGCCAAGGGAGGGGAGGTTGAAAGCTGAACATTCCAAAGGGTAGATGCTGCTGGAATTAGGACTTCCATTGTAAGCTTGTGAGGAGAGATTGCCATCCTTTCTTGTTTCATTTGGAAGTGGGTGAGCTTGTCAAAGTAGAGGAAAACTCTTGCTGGACCCTGGGAGAACTTGCACAACACCAAGGCTCAGGTTGTAATGATTTCTTTTGTTTCCTATTAATACAAATAAGTCCATTCTTCTCAACAATTTGTTATTAATGAGTTGTTTCATATACTCCTTGGTTTATATGTTGAATATGTTTTATTTTATGGGATATTCAGGTGCTATGTAATCGTTTGATTGTTAGTGAATGCAGGTTTCGAAGTGAAGGAGGAGTTCATCCGGATCGACGAGGCTGGACTGACTGCTGCAATAAGCGTTGGACTTGAGGTAGGATCGAAAAACACTTGGTTTCTCATAGAATAATGTATGTTTAGGAAGGATTGCTCTTAATTGTCTTGTTTGTCACTAGAGAGTCTTAGACTCCTAGGGAGGTTAGTTTTGTCAGCAAAAATAACTCTTTCCGCATGACAAATTGGCGACTCCGCTGGGGAATCCATTGATGTACTTGATTTTTCCTTTGAGTATTACTTTGATCTGAAAAGAGTCTTGTTTCTTTTGTTTTTTGATTGCTTGACTGTGTTTTTGGGTGGGTTAGCTTAGAGTCGAGATAGAATTTAGTTTTTCTTCATTTTACAGCAGTACGCACCCTCTGAGTTAGACACAGTGCGTACTTGTACGCACTGTCTCTTTGCACACAGAGCGTGGGTGCACCTGGTTAAACAGGCTACCTGCGTACCCTGTTAAAATTGAGAAAATTCCAATTTTATCCATTTTTTCCCTTTAGATTTTGTTTTTCTTAGTCTTTACTGCCCAGATCCATTGGTTGTCTGTCAAAAATCTTCACCTGCACTTGTCCCATTAGTGTCGAAAGTTTTAATGAAATTCATTGAAAATTTAGCATTAGGGTTTTGATTTTTGTATTGGTCCTGTAGTGACTTTGGATTTAGAAGTTGCGGAGCCTTAGATATCTCTAGTTTTGTCGGTCTTCTTAGGAGTCGGACCAGTCGTAAAGTCTACCCGCATGAGCGACCTACCTTTGTGTTGCCTCTTTGCGAAATTTCAATATAGCTTGCTCATTTAAAGTTGTGAATTTCATTTTCAAAAAGAACAAAAAGAGATTGAGTTTTTGTTTTGATTAGTTTGTGATTCTGCATAAGCTAGTCCTTGGACTGATTGTTTCCAAGTAAAACATCCCGGAATCATCTTAGTAAGCTTTTGCTTCTTAGATTTACTTGTTAGTGAAAGATTAGGTAAATTTCCTTTGATTTGCTTTTGAAGTGATTTTTCATAGATTTTCATAGATCTTGAAATTGCTTTGATTAGATTAGTTTTATATGCTTTTATTAAAT
>APFE031241251.1:15317-53848 GCA_000404065.3 Pinus taeda | reverse complement strand
GCAAGGCTGGACTGCTACAACAAGCGTGGGACCTAAGGTAAGATCCAAAACATTTGAATTCTCATAGAATGATGTGTATCTAGAGAAGGATAGCTCTTGTTTGGTTTGTTTGTCATTAGAGAGTCTTAGACTCCTAGGAAGGTTGGATTTGTCCGCAAATATAACTCATTCCGTGTGACACTTCCGATTGAGTGTGAGATCCCTTCTCTAAAATTAGTCGTCGAATTACTCCCCAACACTACTCCAGTAGAAGAACATCTTCTCTATCTAGAGCAGCTAGACGAGACCCGTCGACTAGCCTCTCTAGCCATTGAAGCACATAAGAAGAGAGTGAAAATTCACTTCGATCATACTGTCCATCCTCATTCTTTTGTTGAAGGAGATTTAGTCCTGCTTTATGATCGAGCAAATGATAAGATGGGGGCAGGCAAATTCGAGCCTATGTGGCACAAGCCTTATATTGTAAAGAGAGTTTTGCAAAAAGGGGCCTATGAGCTGATTGATTATGAAGGGAACCCTCTAGATAAGCCCTGAAACAGGCTTTATCTGAAAAAATATTATGCATGAACCCCATGCATTCTGATTTGTACATACATGTGTTTTCAATAGGTGTGTTGTGTGTGTGTTTTCATGTCTAGCTTGGTGTATAGGCATAATTGCCGCTTATTGTGTTTTTTTGCTTCTTGTGCAGATGTCTAGTACACCTTACGTTGGTTTCGCTGATGATGCCTATCGTAGTATCCACAACCTTTCTTCTACGGCATGGGTGATCTACGACCCTCATGGTGAGTTAGTAGACCTTCAAGGTGTTTGCTTGGGTTGTACCACAAACAATGTCACTGAATATAGTGTTGTTATTGAATTACTGACCGAGGCTATTAACCTCGGCATTCCTTCATTGGTTGTGAATCTGGATTCTCAGCTTGCTGTCCACCAGCTTAATGGGCATTATTCTGTCAGAGATCATTGGATTTTAAGGTTGTATTTACGTGTTAAATTGTTAGAAAGGAATTTTGATTTTATTACATATCAACACATTCCAAGAAGATTAAACACGTTAACTGATGCATTAGCAAACCATATATTAGATAGACATTTGTGTAACATGTAATCAAAACAGCATATAGAAGCATCCAAAACACAATAATGAACCATAGGAATGTGTGTGTGTATATATATATATATATATATATATATATATATATATATACAAAAAATAAGTGTATATGTCCAAATAGAGTTCGTGTTCTCCGTACATCCGAGACACATGTCTCTCAAAAAATCAGTAGGAAATAAAATCTAGGCATCTATTGCAGTGGGTTATGCTCCCTATAGCACACCACAGCTCGTGCGACTTGCCTCAATAGTCGTTGCACCCTCGGTATCACCCCTACTGTATGTATCTGGAACTCTATGGGGACCTCCTCGATCCCCATGTAATCAGGGATCCCCTCCGTCAGGCCCTCACGATTTGGGCCACTGTCTCCACTGAACTACCAACTGGGGGAGCCAAGGCCAACTCTCTGATGCCCTATGGATCCCTCCATGCCTCTGGAGCTAGTCCCATAGGCCTCACTAGTCCCACATCTGCAAATACCATAGAGTACATCATTAGGACATATGCATGAAAAAAATCTAAAAAACATCATAAAAGATAAAATACAAAAGTAGTGTGATCAAGTGTTTTAACACCATCGTCCCACTGCTCGCTAGCAGGCAGCTACATTTCGGGGTCTCCACGAAAGTCCATACCAGCATATGGCTAGTCCTTGACGAAGATCGTCTGGCGATCCAGCCACTCACAAAATAGTGTCCCCCATGACACTGGTCGTCCGCCACCCCCTCGTGGCATAACATGTGCCCACCATGTGATCCTGGTCTCTCGCAGTCTAGGCTTGTCCAAGTCCATATCCTGCAACTGAAGCACTGGCACTCGCTCCAGCATGAGTGCGATCAAAATAGGCCCGTAGCCAAATTGTTTCGCCTCCCTGCGAAGACAATTGGTGAGCTGTCTCTTCATGTTGGTCGTCATTGTTTCTGCCCAGTTGAACATGGTCAGGTTGAGGCATTCAAGAGCCAACCGGAGCTGGGTCTTTGTTGCCTTATGTTGGGCTTGGGAGCCTGCTGCCCTCATCACCATAAATAGAACTACATGAAAAACCAAGTCTTCCACCATCGGAATTGCTACCTTCCTGCTTTTTGATTTACGTGCCCATGGGCACACTCGTGCTATCATCATGTCTAGTGATTCGCCCCTGGTCTGTTGGCCCTCTAGAATCAACCTCTCACCACGACGGGACAATCCGGTCAGGAAATATATATCCGTAGCATTGAACTCAATGTCTCTACCCTGGATAATGAATTTTTCGTTTGTTGGGTTCCAAGCACGAATTAGCAGCTCTAACAAACCAGGTTGGGCCCGAAGGTGCGGAGTGAGGAAGAATTTTAGCAACCTACACGCACAGAAAGCATTTCGGCACCCAACATCAGCGAAGGCTTCCTCATCATTGACATCATGAGTTCGTTCCTGCCAAACAAATGCCATGATGCCTTGCATGACAAAAAAAATGAATTAGAACTCCTTTTATAAATTTAAATTCATAATTTACACAAAAATTCAATTTAATGTCGCCATCACGACTGTTTCTAAAATAGCGGCGATGGTGCTGAGTGCAAGATTCATTTTTCCCGTGATCGTCGCGAGAATGCATCAGATTCTAGTGACGATCACAAATGTGCTACGTGTAAATCATGCTCGGTCATCGTGGACCCGAGTGGCTTTCTCGCGACGACTGAGAGGCAGACTCAGATTTGAAAATCCACCTAAATTCACCTACCTAATGCTAAATTGCGTGAAAAAACTACTCAAATGTAGTGCAAGGAGAAATGTACTTACTTGGTGAAGGTTTTAGGACGAACCGTGGATGGATGAAGCCGTAATTAGCTTGAGAACTTTGCTCAGGTTGGTGCTCCAAACGCTCAAAGGTAAAATGAATAGTGAAAATGGTAAAAACAAATGAATTACCCCACCCTCTTTATAGTAATTTCTTGACAAATTAAACAATTATACTTTAGAATGTGGTTTTCTCATTTTTATTGCATGGTTAATTAGAGTTTTTGGTTTTTAACTATGTTTCCGCATATATTAATCATTTATGTCGAATGGGTTTTACGTTTGATGTGTTTTGTGTAGAACTATAGGTGGTGAAGTTATGTCGTACTTCGTGTGCACTTGATCCGTAAAGTCTTCTTTAACACTCTTTTTTGACTTAAGAGACGAAAATATAACTGAGTTATCCCTTTTGACTCGTTAAACAAAATAAGAGGCAGTTTGCTTTAAGCTCTTTTCCGACCGTATAAACGTGAAAATATTGTTGAGCTTTTGTTGTTTCAGGCTCGCTATTGGTTATGAAACAACATGGTTTCGATCATTTTTCTACTTTTTCAGGTCGAGATCACTAATCACGAAATGCACTCCTTGATCGTAATGGTCAAGCGGTTCTTTCAAGTATTGTTTTATACTTTTTCGGGCTCGAGAGACACAAATATATGAAAAAGGACCCCCCTAGAGTTTTCTTTTTCGTGTCTTTTTCAGACTCCCTAAATATGAAAAAGACTCTGAGTTTTACCTATGTCGGACTCATTAAACCCTGACAACATTGGACTTGTCACTATGACGAGACTTGAGCTTCTCCTCCCTAGGGCTCGTTAAACTATTACTAGGTTGGATTCAACCAAAAGTCGAACTTACAAGCATATGCTATCCCCTTCAAGCTTGTTTTCAAAAATAATTGGGGTACTCGCCAGCAATGGTGGGGGAAATTTGGAAATTGTCATTTATTACCCGCGGTAGCTAGTCACTCTTGAACGGCAGCTAGTCACTCTTGAACATTGACACTTTTTCTTCTTGACGGGTTGGGATATCCATACATTGTCATTTGGCCTTCCAGGGTTTTGGGTCACCATTTAGCCTCATTCCATCTGATCTATGTTGTTTCCATCAAGCCTCTAATCCCTTGGTACCTGAATACTGCCACCCTCCGGAGTCGTGTCACCAACATGTTCAAGAGTATAATCCTTCTGCAGCTCACATCCTTACCTCCTCCTCTGATACTCTTTTTTGCCATCTACCGCTTGTTCCTTCTCTCGTGTCGTTGATGGGGGAAACATTATGGCCCTCTTGCGATGGATCATCTCCTATCAACATCATCTCATTCTCCAGGAGATTGATCTACAGATCCCCTTTGGTACCTTGGAACTTGCATGCTTCAATGGCAAGCTCTTTGCACCTAATGCTTGACTTTCATCATTGGTCGTCGATTAGGTGATTCCACGAGTGTTCGACTTCAGCTCATTCTTCACACTTCATGGATTGTACTAGACAGTACCTTGAGAGCCATTAGCATTATTGGTTGTTTCTCTCGAACTTGTTAATGGTTTTCCTCATTGACCGGTAATCAAGTGACTTTCTATCATGCTCGACTTTAGCACATCTATTCGCATGCTAGAATTTGTACTATGATCGGTTGGGTTTCAAGACCCCGAACTCAGATTACACATGTTCAGGTGTGTGGATTGGTTCGTGATTACATGACTCGTTGATGGATGGCTATGACCATACTTGAGTCTTCATGGATGGTTGCGACCATACCTTTATCATTATGGTCTTATTAGCTAGATGGTTGCGTCCATACCACAAACCTAGTTCGTATGTCTTTTGGATGGCTGCACCCATGCCTAGACTGCATGTGTTTCACTATCAGAGATATTATTTGTACTTGCACCTACAGGTTTTTGCAGATGGTGTTCCAGCTCAGACAGTTTCGTAAAGCATTTCACCCCTCCCACTCTCTCGGGCTTCATACTTTAGGGGGCATCTGTTACATAGTAATTTGTCACTGCTTTCACCCCAATCCTTCTACTATGTCATGTGTCCAAGTGAAACATGCTCATACTGAACAAATGCTCTCTTATGTTGCCAATTGACCCATTTTTCCTAAGTTTTCTACCTCATCGCGAGAATGAAATTAATATACGCGATGGACAGTGGTCATAATAGTCCAGTCGCACTTCCATCGCAGGAGTACATCTGTTTCCCACGACGGTTGGATTTCATGCTCCGGCATGAGGCTATCTACTATCTTTAGCAATGGTTTGACTGGATACATTACCTACTAGCGATGTCAGTGCTAAAGCTTAGTTATAAACTCGCGATGATCCAGATTGGGCGAATTCGTTCCAACAGACGGCCTTCTGGATGTCTCTAGACCTGGTTGTTGGCATAGTTTGTGTCACCCTTCCTCCTCTGGTATGGTAGTTCCGTCATTTGTTCTACCTTCCTTGGGGATGAGCTCTCTCTTCCACATTTTATGGAGACTCCTTCTCCTATTTAAACACTCACCTTTGATATGATCAGCTAGTTGGTAATTCCTTGGATTGAGCAATGTTGTTAGTGCTTTTGAGTTTGATAGATAGTTGGTGTGGGTGTGATAAGTGTGAGATTGTTAATAGCTTGTTGAAGGTTGTGAAGTGCCCTTAACTTTGTGTTAAAACTTATAAGTGAGAGAAAGTCCTTGTATGTTGGGAGGTCCATCTTCAAAGAGTGAATGCTTGAGAAATACACTGGTTGGACCCTCCAGGAAGGCTTGTGATGTCAAGACTCGGTTGTAAGCTTGCTCTTATTTCATTATTAATACAATCAATGATGTTTTCCTATGTCTTGTATGTAATTTACTTGATAGCTCATGACTTCTTGACTTTGTGAGTAAATAGATCATTGTTGTTTTCTGGTTCCGTGCTTTGTTGTATTTCCTTTGCATTGTTTCAGGTTGATCACTCATTGAGGAGGAGGAAGTGAAATCTAGAGTAGTACAACAGAACTTCATCGACCACCGGTTGAGGTAGGCCTCGAACTATGAATGTTTAACGAAATATATTGTTGATCTGTCTGTGTTGTGACTAGACCCACTCTAGGGCTAGAGGGGTTGCCTCTGTCCACAGAGGGAACACTTTCCTGCATCACAGTCTTTGTTAGCCACTTTGGGGGACCTTTCTTAGATGGTCTAGGCTACTCCATTGATTGAGTTGGGACTGAATCAAGATTGAGTCTCCCAATTCTATCAATCACATCACTTAAAGAATCATCCGTTGTTGGAGTTTCATGCAGGGGAGAGTGTTCTTCAGAAGAACATTCCACATGTTGATCTAGTATAGGAATCCCCCCTTCAAGATGTGGAATCTGATTATCAAATTCTTGAAATGATTTTTCTTTTGCGAATCTTTCCAAACGATCAAGTTGCCGCTCAGCAACATTGTCAGTTTTGGATGATTCAAGAAACATTACATCTCTAGATACAAAAAACTTTTTATTTACTTCATCATAGAGACAATATGCTTTGGAGGTATTTGAATACCCCAGGAAGATACACTTACGACTTCTAGCACCAATTTTGTTTCTATGTACCTTTGGTATCAAGGCATAACAGGTGCAACCAAAGGCCCTAAGATGCTTTACCAAAGGAACATTTCCATACCATATTTCATATGGAGTCTTGTTTCTAATAGCATTAGATGGAAATCTATTCTTTATATGTGCAGCAAATAGAATAGTATCATCCCAAAACATTATCTTTACATTTTTGAAGAAGAGCATGGATCGTACCATATTTAAGATTGTCCTATTCATTCTTTCAGCTACACCATTCTGTTGGGGATTATAAGGCACAGTTGTTTGATGTTTTATCCCATGTTGGTGAAGATTGTTTTCAAATTCATTTGATGTGTATTCTTTTCCATTATTAGTGCGAATGGACTCAATATGAGATTGTGCATCATTTTCAATTCATTTATGAAAATTCTTGAATTTTTGAAAAGCATCAGATTTGTTCTTCAATAAATAAACCCAACACATTCTGCTCTAGTCATCAGTAAATGTCATCATATATTTATTTCCATTTGCAGAAGGAACAGGCATTGGACCACATAAATATGAATTAATTAGTTCAAGTTTTCTATGTGTTCTTGAATGTGAATCATGAAAAGACTGTTTTCTATGCTTTTCTAGAATGCAAGCATCACATTGCTTAAGTTTCCTAGGAATTGTAGGCAAACCAGCAACACCATTTTTCTTCAACAAGTGGAGACTGTCATAGTTCAAATGTCCAAATCTAGCATGCCATAATAAACTTGATGGAAGTCTGGAAGACCAGGTAGTTTAAGCCTGATTGTGCCAAGCCTTGATGGCTTGATTTTTTATTGGTCTACAAAGTATACTGCTCCATCAACATTGTCAGTAAATTCTTCAGAAAAATCTTTTCTATGAGTCATGTGGTAGGTTTCTCCTGAATCAAGCAACCAATCATTTTTCCAAGAAGCAAGTGAAGCATTAAATAAATCTTCATTTACTCCAATATTACATTGTGCCACAACATAGCGAGTAGATTCAGGTGCTTTACCTTTGTCTGTATCATTAGTTTTACCTTTCTGTTGGTTTCTTTGCTGCTCAATTTTTTCCCATGGTAGCTTGCATGTAGAGGCATCATGTGATCCATTTCTTTTGCAATGTATGCAGTGTAAATCTACCTTTTCTCCTTGAGAGTGTCTGCCCCCCCTGCCTCTAAAATATCTTCCTCTTCCTCTTCGACCACCTCTTCCTCTTGAAGAATCTTGAGCAGGATGTTTTTCTTTATGAGCAAGGCACACAGCCTCTTCAGAAGATTTAGGGACTATCTTCTTTCCAAAAGCTTTCTCTCTTTCAGCAAACTTTTTCACAAGGGAGTGAAAGGTGCTATCTTTTAGATTTCCATTTGCTTGCAGTGACTCAAGATAATTGGAGTAAGTAGGATAAAGTGCCTTGAGAAAAACAATAAGAGGAATATCCAATTCAACCTTAGTGGATTGTATATCATGCATTATAGACTTCACTTCAGATGCAAGAGAAAGAGGATCATTATTTTGCAGTTCAAGAGTGAAGAGTTTAATCATGATATGAACAACTTCAAGTGTAGAATGTGAGTCATAGAGTTCTTTCAGCTTTTGTAAGGCTTCAAAAGTAGTTGAAAATGGCGAAATATTGTGACTCGCCTCTTCATTTATAGATGCTGCGTTAATGCATAAGCTTTGTTGTTCTTGTTCTCCCAAATGATGAGCTCTTTTTCTGAGGTAGGTTGTTCTGTCTCTTTGTCTCCGTCTCCGACACACACTCCTTTCCACAACTCATTGAAAATGAGGGTGTGTTTTATCATTCGAGACCACTCAGGATAGTTCTCCCTGCTAGTGAGAACTATTCCCACAATAGATATGATTGAATGCATACTGTAAAAAAATACTTCTGCCAATATACAGTAAAATTGTACTTCTGGTGGTAATTTTTTTTTTAAATTACAATTCAAAGGGGCATTCTCTCCATATAGGGCTTTGTACTATCTTTGTCTTTAATGTTAAGGATGACACCCAACAATAATAAATGAAAAATTATTATTATAAAACATTTCCCAAAGAAATATTCAACTATGCACTCTCAAAAAAAATTCAAATCTCTTCCTCATCAATTTTTCCTTTTTTTTTTGCAAGTTATAATAGATAGTAATCAACACCAAAATATGGAAAAAAAAAATTGCTTCGTAATCTACCAGTTCTCTCTGTCTGATACCAGATGCCACATTCTTATGGGAGTAGAATTCTTATGGAAGCAGCATTCTTCAAAATAGGTCAACACAGTGTTCGAGAGCAACGTTCTTATGGAAGCAGCATTCTTCAAAACAGTTCAACGCAGTGTTCCGGAGCAGCATTCTTTCTTCAAAACAGTTCTTCAAACTTCAATTTACTCAACATGCCAACCTTCAGATTAAATTTCATGTACCATGTCCTTCTGCATTGAATGAGAACTAGTAACAAAAATAGCTCAACTACTTCAAATGAAAAGCCAAAGACACCAGTCACCTTGAATTGTTTTACATGGAAAAAGCAACAAAGCTATCGGAATTTGGTCTTCACCAATCTAATCTAAGGAGCAACATTCTTCATAATCACTCACCACACCAGTGTTCTTCACAATCGTTGTTAGTCTCACATGCACTTCTAATGCTAAAAAGCTCGAAATATTTTTTTTTGCCTTGCATCAGTATTTTTCTTTGACCTGAAAACATTTCCAGGTAGGAAATTTCACTGTGATGGCATTTATTGCAACATCGATGCAATAAACAAAAATGATAGCCTCACGATGGCTCTTGGGGCCACACAACAAGACAATATTCCACCGAAACATCTTCAAACAATATTCTAGTTCTGAAGCCGTCCCTCTCTCAATGCTTTCTGAATTTAGGTAGTGAACAGACTGCACAGTAGACAGAGAGGACAGAGAGCATAGTAGATAGTCGACAAATAGTAGTAGACAATGGATAGAGAGTAGTAGGCAGAAGGGAGTTACAACTATTTTGGGAGCTGGCTCTGATACCATGTCAGACCAGGCAGTAACTCCTCAACCAAAATTGATTTGTATATTTTATTCATTTAGGTAGGTCTTCATTATATACATGAGGGAGAGACTGTTCACTTCATCTCCCGATGACTATTCATATTACTTATTTATTTATTTACATTATATTCACCCAATCTTGATGATTAGTTGTCAACAGTTTTTTCAGATTTCATAATTATTTAGAAAATATGAAAGTTGGGATATTACTTTCAACATTAAAGGGAAAGCAAAAATTTGGTGGGAAGACGTGAAGAATGTTAAAGTCATTTGAGAAGACTTGGAGTGAGTTTGAGACATTTTATGAAGAAGTATCTATCTAAAATATACTATGATGACAGGGAAAAGGAGTTCTATGAGTTGAAGATGGGATTGATGACTGATGAGGAGTATACTAGCAAATTCTTAGAGTTGTTAATATATGTGCCTTATCTTAAGGAGGAGAAATCAAAGATTCATAGATTCATGAGTGGGTTGTCAGTACCAATCAAAGAAAGGATTGAGTTTGATGAGTTTATATCATTGGAGGAAGCCATCAAAAAGTTGAAGCATTGTTATGAGCTATTGAAGCATAAGAATAAGTCTAAGAAAGATTGGAAAGGCAATGAGAAGAATAAAGGAAAGTGGGCTAGAGGAAAATTTCAAGATACAAATGACAAGGAAAATGCAACACTAGACAAGAAATTCGATGCAGTTGACTGAGGACAAGCAATTCAATCTTATGAGTAGATCAAGGGTGATGGTAGGAAGCCTTTGTAGTGTTGGAATTGTGGCAAGGATCATTACAGGAGATATTTACCATAGTATCAGGGTGGAAAACTGAAGATTTACAGTGCTCAAGAGGCACAAACAGTTGGGGATGTTGGATAGAGTATTCCTCGAATTTATGCAACATTGGATAATAGACAAACTGATCATCATGCATCTATAATCGAGATGGAAGGTAAGCTTTGTGATCAAGTTGTTTATATTTTTATTGACCCCAAATATAACTATAGTTATATCATTCCTGACTTCATGGATAAGTCTTGCTAGAATAAAGAAGTGCATGTAAAATATTGGTTTGTGCAATTGGCTACAGGTACTAAGAAAAAAGTTCATCATTGGGCAAGATCTTGTGAATTTGAGCTTAACAATATGTCTACATCAACGCATCTAGTTGTGCTTCTGTTGGGATCATACAATATGTTGTTGGGTATGGATTGGTTGTACATTCACGAGACTAATATGGATTGTTATGATAATACTATTGAGTGCTTGGATGATGACGAAAAGAAGAGAATCTTACAGGGTAATAGGAATCCTACATAAGTGAGAATAGTTATAGCTATGCAAGAAAAGTGTAGTAGAAGGAAAGGGCATGTTGTTTGCAATTAATATTTCTAGTGACAAAGGGAATGATGTTGAGGATGTCAAAGTCTTGAAGAGGTATTTGATTTTGTAGCAGTTTCAGGATGTATTTCCAGTAGAGATCTTAGAGTTACCACCTCACAAGGAAGTGGAATTTTATATTGAGTTGATTCCAAGAGAAAAACCAGCATCCAAGACACCTTAAAGGATGAGCACTCCAAAGTTAGTGGACCTGAAGTTGTAGTTGAAGGAAATGCTTAACAAGGGATACATAAGGCCAAGTGTATTGCCTTGGGGTGTGTTGGGAACAGGTCCCTTGGGGGTCAATTTTTGGGTTACAAACCCAAGTTTTGGGGCAGAAGGCCTGAATTTTGTATAAAGAATGTAAAGTCTCCACATTTTATGGTCGCCAAGCACAAACATATCTAAAGTCAAAAAGGGTTTTCCTCCCTTAGTCTAGATAGGTTGTGTCGGTTTTGGAGAACTGCTCTTGGTCCGCAAACCATGAGATTGTATAAAAAGGAGAGTCTTAGAGAGTCCAAGGTAGTTTAGTAGTCATGAGTCATTGATGTAATAGGTTTGTGAGAGCTAAGAGCAAGAGTCTTAGCGGAGGAAGAGGCTCTGCAGTTGAGTGTGCAGCGGCCTAGGGTAGAAGTCCACAACAGAGTGCACAAACCCCTGCAGTTGTGTGTGCAGGAATCTGTGTTTGAACTTTGAATCATCAATAAAGAGAAGTGTTCTAAACTTACTGTGTACTTTCCATCTATGTAAGCATTATTTTACTGTTGTTATAAATGTTGTGATTATGCTATGTTGAATGCTAAGTTTCAAATATAAAGTTAAGTTGATACGCAAAAATATATGTTTCCATCTGTTACATGAACACAAGTAATAATATATGTTTACCTGAAGATAATCTTAATTGCATGGAAACGTTGGCTAATACCTAAGACAATTTGGGAAAAAAGTCAGTAACCTAGTTATAGAGGTGTGTAAGTGCTTAAATCTTTGTCTAAGTTTGAGCGAAGGACAACCGGATACCTTCGCGAAGGTTTTGAAAATGGAAGAATAAGTACATAGATAAGCCCTAAATGCTTATTGATCTGTGCAAAGACCAGAGTAAGGGTATAATATCAACATCACGACTATCTCAGGGTGCAGAAACTTGGTTGCTGCATCCCTCCATACTGCTTCGGGTGAGACTTCAGTTCGCGTTTTGCAGATTGCTGCAGAAAGGGCTAGTAGTGTAGGGATTTGCTTCACTGCTTAATGTTGAACCTGGGTCAGGGCCCATCAAGCCAAAAAATGGTCTCGTTGCTGGGAATAAGATCTGCATAACGAGATGTGTGATGTCATATCATTTGAATCCAACTAAGAAAGAGATCGAGAACTGGTTGGATAGAAAGATCCACAAATTTGCGATGTAAGAAAACAAGAATCCGCAATTGACGAAAGAATAATGGTTGGATAGATATCTGTACACAGAAATACACAAAATATTCTTAGGTTCCTTCCCAGTTGAGTTATATGAGTGAATCGGGAAGTTGGCAGATGGCCAAGGAAGGTGGAGGCTTGATAATCCAATTGTTTGGACATCAGAGTTAGTAAGGATATTGGAAGCCTCTGAAGATAATATCGCATGCACTGTCGACCATTGGCTTGATCACATCATAGGAGGATTTTTGACAGAGTTCACAGTTGATACCTCTATCAGTTACAATGAAGCAGAGTGCCAATTCTTTAAAGCACTGTGAGGTAAGTATTTGAAGTCACTAAATACTTGGATTAAGATGCTCTTGTGTGAAAAGTAGGTCATTTGGCTACCTTGATGTTCGGAGCTACACGAAGCGGAAAGTCTTTCAGGGATGGAGGAAGAAAAGGTCCTGAGTATAGCCCACTGATCGAGCCTCCTTTGAGTGACAAAGAAGGAGTAGCACAGTCTTCTCCACTGAGTGCTATTTAGCTGATAAAAAAAGGTTTCCCATGAATACCTACACCACCCCCATCCTCATCCCATCCATCCACCCCGCCTCCATCCTCACCTCCACCGCACACCCCATCACCCACACCACCGCCACCTCCACCACTATTCAACATGGCAAACTCTATAAAGCTACCTGTATTCAAGGGCATAGGAAATGAATATTCGAACCAATTTTCGTTCGTCATGAAGGTTTTATGGGAAGCTCAGGGTATCACGTACAACCAAATGAAGAAATCCATGCTGGTTAGTGCTTTTTAGGACCGTGCACTAACGTTGTACATCAAGTACAATATTGATAACCCAACGTCCACATTGGCAGTGTTAGAGCCTAGATTGACCTCGGGCTAAAGGAAGGCAATCCTATGATAACCACAAACCAAGCTTAACCTGGTAGCTAGCCCTACCAGGTCAGGGGAGGGCTCTCTCTATGAATCTCAGTCAAAATGACTGGATGAAATGCGATTTTAGGCTAGGTATAGTAGCTCAGAGGATTTTGATTGATTTTTTCGGTTTTGTGCTGGATCAGATGGAGCCAGGCAATTTGGGTCTGGGAAATTAGGTTGGGATGTAGGGTGTTATATGGGCCAAGGTAGGTATAGGCTTTAGCACTTGAAATTAAGTGAGGTGAGGTGTCTAAGACTATTGAGGAGCTGAGGAGGGCATGTGAAGATAATGTATCCTTCTCAAATAGTAGAAAACATAGAATACTGAATGGTTTCCCAAGGTAGAGCACTGCAAACAATGAATTCTACCTATCTATCTTGATATCATTCAGTTAGAAGTAGTGAGATAGATGATGGCACACATAAAACATGTAAACAATTGATAAAAATAAGAATCATGCTAAAACACCGTACCATAGGAATCCCACAAAAATATCTGCAAGTCCTATAAATTTCCTTGCCAAACTACTTACAATGATGTACAATCTAGCTCAGAGCATCCAAGTGAGTCCAACCCCTACAAATGACTAAGAAAATACATAATATAGGAATCAAAAAAATCATCCTGAACTTTAGGGGTCGAATCCATGAGAAGAGGGGTTGTTTCAACCATTTGCCAACTAAGAACTGAAATCTAGGCAGTTAAACAACCTGCCTCTAAAAGAGTGGAAACAGATACATTTGCCTCAAAACCACCTCGAACTAATGAATCTGCCCTATAACCCTGTTTTACTTTTACATTTACATGCCATGTCATCAATTACTTGAGTGAAATCATCCATGAGGAGAGAGAAATGGAATCTACAGTCAAAATGGGCGAAACTTTGATTTTTTGAGCAAAATGGTCAAAAGTGCAGCGCCACTGGCCAAAAGCATAGCGCCACTTTTAGCACACCTTTGGAGGCCTTCTGCTCAGCCAAATTGAGCCCCTGATAGCTCATTGGAAAGGTACTCAAGTCTAATTTCTGAAACACTTGGAATTTTTGAATTTGGAGGTTACTTCACCCCTCAAAACGTGAACCTTCCAATACTGCTTCTGTGTGTCCAAAAAGAGGTAGAGAGGTCATTTTTTGTTAGTTTTTGGACCTTTTGGTGACCCAGATTTGCTCCAAAACTTCTGAAAACTTCCAAGGTGCATGTCCTCAACCTTTGAATCCAAAAATGAAAACCTTTTCTCCATATGATGCTCCAAGAAAAAGCGCAGCACCAGTGGCGCTGCGCTTCTGGGCAAAATTTCTGTGTTGTGAATTTCAAAATTTGAAAAATGCAAAAACTTCTCAAAACTTTCCCAAATTTGGCATGGAACACCACCATTAGATGCTTTGATGGGCTAGGGAGGCTTCAACTAACATCTTCAATCTATCTTGGTCCTTTTTTCCCTATAAGGGTCTCCTCAACCTAGCTTTTAGCTTCCTAATCCTCATGTTGCAGATTTTGTTGTGGGTCATGTAATGGTAGGCCATGTGTCAGATCATTTTCTTATCTCAGTTGGCCTTCTCAATTATTCTTTCAAGATGTATGTTGACCCTCTCAAGCCATGTTTCCCTATCATTCTCAATCTCCTGCTCAATAGGAGTCAATGGGACATGAGCCTCTTTGGCCATTTGCTTGTTTGCTTTGATCATTTGTAGCTCCATGAGGACTTTCTTGTCACTCAATTGTTTGTTCTCTTGTTCTAGATATTTGATGATGAACTTGGCTCTCTCCAAATTGTCAGCCAAAGCTTGTATTTTAGCTTCCCTCTCTTGAATGATGATGTCCTCGACAGTTTATTCATCCTAAGCTTCCAAGTCAATGATGTCAACTCTATGATGAGTAAAATGTTGTTGTGGCTCCTCATGCTCAATGAGATCAAAAAATCTTTCCTCCTCATCACCAATATCTTCCTCCTACACTTTTTCCTTGCCTTCGCTCAATTGTTGAACCTGTACCTATTGTGTCGATGACGAAGGAAAAGCCCCTTCCACACCTTGTGGAGTAAACATTTGCCTGTGGACTGATGATGAATGCAAGGCCCCTTCCACACCTTACGGAGCAAACACTTGCCTAGCAGCTGCAAAAAGTCTCCTTGTGCCTCTTTGATATGTTAAATACACTGGCACCTCAGAAATGTTGGTTTCCTTGGCTTTTTCCCTTATTTCTCCATGGCTAGAAGGTCCACCTTCTTCATGATGCACTTGTGAGAAGATTTGTGGGCCTTTGAACATCTCGTGAGCAATGAAAGTCTCCCATGGAATGTTGAGAAGGCTAAGCTAGTGTAGAACAATGATTTTAATCAAAGAGTAATGATAAATGTTGTTCAACTGCTGGGGGTATGATTTCCTCTGTACAATATGTTCCATTTTCTCAATGTTTCTAAACATGAAGGGAGATTCAACATCTTTACTCTAGTGAAATGCATGTGGAGTCTAATATGATAGGCATACAACTGGGAGAACCTACCTTCACAAGTGAAGTACTTGATAATAATGTTCATCAAAGCAACCCTTGTTTTCCAAAAACTTAAAGGGGAATAACCTCTTCACTTGATTTCTGTATTTAGCCTTGATATAGGGCTCATAGTAACTCTGATCAAGGTCCTGAATTTTGTACCATTTCTCAACAACATTAGGGACTCTAGTGGCCTCTGAAATGATAGCTGATGATATTGTGAAGGTTACTCTGGCAAGTGTCACCTCATTGTTATGCAAATGAGTCACAAAACATTTGGCCAACGCGTGGTGAAATTGAACTCTCTCTACCATTTCACAAAATTCAAAACATGCTTGATGCCTGAAACAAGAAACTGCAAGTGGTCAGGCCTGTAATTCCCTCAAACTACTGGGCTCCTCTTTGATGATTCTTCCTCCTTTATGGGGCTTCCTCTGTTGTCAATGTCTCTCCATGGAGCTGTCACTAAGTGTCTCTTCCTCATATGCGTAATCACTATCTCTTTCCATTGTTTTCCTTTAGCTTTGAACAATATGGTTATATATGAATAGTTGTGGATAATTGATGTGGAGGAATGGAATGGGCAGAGTGTATGGATGAGGGGGTTTGGGAAAATGTATGTGTGAGGGGGATTTGGGAAAATGTCTGTGTGAGGGGGGATTTGGGGAGAAATAAGAAATTGATATGGTAGGATAGCACTAATAGAGATGAGGGTTTTAGTTCATGAGGTAAATTGTAGGAAAACTAGGGTTTTCCCTAGAAACTAGAGTTTTGATTTTGGATGTTAAAAACCACAAAAACTTGATATGAAAGCCCTAAACCACAAGAGATATTAGTGTACTTACTTGCAAAAGAGGGAAACTTCAAGAAATGTGGTGAACTTTGGTGATTTGAGGTAATTTTGGGCTCTATTGGGCAAAGCATAGCACCACGTATAGGAGCATAGTGTTGTCCTCAAAGTGCAACACATGTGTAATTTTACACTGCAAAAAATCTCCAAAAGCGTAGCGCTGGCTTCAAAGTGTAGCGCTAGTTTCTAGAAGCACAGTTCCTTTTGCAGACAACTTTTGGAGGCCTTCCCTATGTCCAAATTGGGCATGGGATAGCTCGTGGGAAATCCTGTCAAGTCTACTTTCCAAAACATCTTGATGTTTGCAATTTGGAGTTCATTTTCCCTGTCAAAAGCTCAATCTCCAAAGACTGGTCAAAATGTGTAGAATAGGGCTGCCAAAATGCATAGTGTTGTTGCAGTCAACTTTGGAAGGTCTTCCTCAACTCCAAATTGAGCTCATGATAGCTAATTGGAAAGCTATTTGTGTCTACTTATTAGTTGACTCATCAAGAAATCCATTTGTTCATTCCATCTAGGAGTAAAATGGGTTTTACCAAGGTCCCTACGGAGGTGCATTAACCCTCCTGAGGCAAATGAAGTTTTTGACATTTCTCCCAAACCATGAAACCTGCATAAAAAATGAAAGAGGTTTTTCTTCTTGGATTAATGATGCACGAAAACCTCTCTAAATTTTGTCAAATTCATATTTTCTTGCTCAAAAACACAGTTTGAAGAAAAACTATCCCTTATGTGTGGTGAATGGCTTGTTCCTTGGAATGACTTCTCGACAAATGAAGCAGACATGATGTTTGACGATATGAAATGGCCTCATACCTTTTGATATCCCTTATGCCCCCTCTGCTCAAATATCTCAGCTCTCATAGCCAACCCTAGCTCAGTGGGAAAGGAATTTAGGGTTTCAGTGCTTGTTTCTCTTTTGCTTTGCAGGTGAATTAGTGCTCATGATGACTTGATTTTTGTAGTGGCAAGTACTTGGAATCATCATTAGATGCTTAGGAGAAGTAGTCATTATCGGCATCCTCATGTCCTTGATGATCATTATTGGCATGTAATCATCAAATTTTGACCATGGTGGGACCCTAAAACCTAATGAGACCAAACCCTAAGACCTAATGAAATGAATTGCAAAGGGAACATGAACCATGAATGAAATATATGAAAGAGGATCAGCAAGTACATATCATGAGGGAAAAAATTGAAGAAAGCCATACCGTTAGTGAATCCATGACCTAATGGAATGCAAACTCATGATTATGGGACTCCTACTATGAAATGCGCAAGAGTAGATTTTGATCATTGATGACAGTGTGAAACACTGACACTAACATTGGCTCGAATGGGGATGGTAGCTCCTTGGAGGTGCCAAGAACACTGTAGACCTAGCAGTATTATCCATTGGGCATGGAGTCAAAAACTCAAACTAAAATGCATGACTGAAAATTGATGACTTAACAACACAAACTGACTTTTACTCAACTAAAAACTGACTCGATACTAAAACGCAATTGACAAACTGGAAAAGATACTCAAAATGGAGATTATTCAATAAAAACTACTCTAATTGTTCCATTCATCACTTGATAAAGTGAAATGAAACAACCAATGCAACCAAGTAAGCATGTTCGCTGCTATTTGAATTCTCCGCAAGTGCTTTCTTATGAACACCGCAAGTGATTTCTTATGAACAACAAGAGATAAATATTGAAAGGAAACTCCCATGAAAACTTGTAAATAGATCCGTTGAATAATATGGATTCTCTATCTGACTCCGAAAATACTACATAAGGATCTTGAAATTCATATGCACTTGGAATTAGCTCATCCAATGGATTACTTTGCCTCTCCTCATAGCATGAATGCAAACTTTCATCTAAGCTTGGTGATGAGACTCCTACTGAAAATGACAAAGAAACTGACTGCCGGATCAAGTTTGTATCAATACTTTTTCCAAGTTCAAAGTTAGCTAATGGAGAAGGACTTTGACTGTAGACATCATCCAACACATTAGCTATTGGATTGTGAAAAACTTGAAAATATTGTTGCAACCCATTTTCTATTGGTTCTAATGAGATTGCGTGATTTTCTATAAGCTACTCATTTGAAGATATATTATGCAAATTTCCCTTCAAAAATTGAAATGATTCAAAACAAAATGGTACAAAATCAACTTGCATCATTTGATCATATGTTCAAACTTCCAAGTCTTCATCTGCAACCTGACATTCAATGGCATTCGGTGGCTGCAAATCTAGATATGAGAAGTCTTGAACAAGGATTTCATTGCCCTCTAGATGGTCTAGATAAAAGCTTATTGACGGTTGATTTCTGATTGCACAAAAGTTTTCTATGATGAACTAAAACAAAGTAAAACAAAAAGGCAAAGATCCTTCACTTACTTCAAAATTTGTTGCACTTTCCTCCTCACTTCTATAGATGATATGCTTCGGCTGATCACTCTATTCAAGCTGCTGAAAGTGAACTTCCTCCTTCCACAAACCAATTGCTGATTTGTCTTCAAGGCTAGCCTCTGTTTGGAGAACATCATCATCATCATACTAATAAAACTTAGGTGAATCATCAAGCATACATGTCAGATCTACCGATCTCTCTTCTGTAATCTGATCTATAAAACAATCATTATCAAATCTATGACAACTAGGATACCAAATAAAATGTTTAGGATCAGCCACTTGTTCTTCTTCAATCAGTTAGCCATGGTCTTGAACATCATACTAATTCCTTGTGGTGATATTTTTCCTCATCTCTTCCACTGCACTTATCAAAATGTCGAGCTTTACCTCTAATGATGTCAATTCCTCTGGATCTATGTTCCTCATATTTTCTTCCTTCAACTTTGCCCTTCTGATCAGTAGATTAGCCTCTAGATCTACTACATTGTTCTGCATCTCTTCAAGTGTTGCAAGGTTCCTTTCCCTCATTGGAAATTCCATTTCTGGATCAAAGGCTTCTGGGTAGTGTAAGAGAGTGGATCCAGGAGGAGGTCTTATATTAATAGGCATCAAATAATAAACTTGGTTAAATCATGCAGAAAATTATTGTACTATCTCCCCTGGTAGTCTTTTCAGCTGGTTATACTCTTCTAGAATCAAGAAAGGGTTTCGTTTGACCACCCATCTATTGAGGAAAACTTTGATGAACTACTGGAAATCTGAGATGCTCACATTAGGAAGGGTTTTGAACCAACTCTTGACTTTTCCTTGCAAAGAAAGAGAAAAAATCCTAATACTGACATCATTTTCATCAACTTCAAAAAGGTCAAGAAAAGACTCAAAATTCAGTACATGTCTCTCAGTAGTGATGTTGTCACATTCACCATCAAATCTTGGTAGATATAGGTAATGATTTTTAGGGAAAGCATGGGATATAGGAGGTAAATTCAAAGGCTTGTATCTGTCTAGAATTTTACAAGCTATAGGGGTATATACAAAAGTTGCAGAATTAGTATTGGTCTCTTGAGGCTCATCAGTTTGAAGATGGTCATCATAAGATTCAGAAGAAGGGTCTTGATTAAGATCAAAGGCATGTGAATATTTTCTATTCACAATCTTCAAAGGGAAAGAATCAAATGCAGGTCTAGGTAAAGCCTTCTTGACATTCTCAGGAAAAGAGAAGAAATAATTGATAACAAAGAACATAATGTCTTGGATGAAATTCCAACTTGAATACCTGATCTTTCCATATTGTCCTTTCATCTTTTTGCTAGTCGGGTTCATCCTCCAGTGGAGTCCTTGGATCTGATCTCGAAACTGAATTAGAGCCTCCAGGTGAATGATTTCAGCCTTTTGGTGTCTGATTGTTGTCCACCATCAACAATTAGATCTAAACTTGATACATTTTACCGAGGAACATAAAATTACGTCCTTAGTATGGTCACCACTATGTTAGAGCCTAGATTGACCTCAGGCTGAAGGAAGGCAATCCTAAGATAACCACAAACCAAGCTTAACCTGGTAGCTAGCCCTACTAGGTTGGGAGAGGGCTCTCTCCTTTATGAATCTCAGTCAAAATGACTGGATCAAATGGGATTTTAGGCTATGTATAGTAGCTCAGAGGATTTTGATTGATTTTGTTGGTTTTGTGCTGGATCAGATGGAGCTAGGCAATTTTCGGTCTGGGAAATTAGGTCGGGATGCAGGGTGTTCTATGTGGAAAGGTAGGTATAGGCTTTAGCATTTGAAATTAAGTGAGGTGAGGTGTCTAAGACTGGTGAGGAGCTGAGGATGGCATGTAAAGATCATGTATCCTTCTCAAACAACATAAAACATAGAATACTAAATGGTTTCCCAAGGTAGAGCACTGCAAACAATGAATTCTACCTATCTATCTTGATATCATTTAGTTATAAGTAGTGGGATAGATGATGGCACACATAAAACATGTAAACAACTGATAACAAAGAAGAAACTATGCTAAAACACCATACCACAGGAATCCCACAAAAATAGCTGCAAGTCTTATTAATTTCCTTTCCAAACTGCTTACAATGATGTAAATCTAGCTCAGAGCATCCATGTGAGTCCAACCCATAAAATTGACTAATAAAATACATAATATAGGCATAAAAAAACTCATCTTGACCTTTAGGGGTCGAATCCATGAGAAGAGGGGTTGTTTCAACCATTTCCCAACTAAGAACTGAAATCTAGGAAGTCAAACAACTTGCCTCTAAAAGAGTGGAAACAGATACATTTGCCTCAAAACCGCCTCTAACTAGTGAATCTACCCTCTAACCCTATTTTAATTTTACATTTACATGCCATGTCATCCATGAGGAGAGAGAAATCGAATTTACAGTCAAAACAGGTGAAAGTTTGATTTTATGAGCAAAATGGTCAAAAGCGCAGCGCCACTGGCCAAAAGCATAGCACCACTTTCATCACACTTTTGGAGGCCTTCCCCTTAGCCAAATTGAGCCCATGATAGCTCATTCGAAAGGTATTCAAGTATAGTTTTTGGAACACCTAGAATTTGTGAATTTGGAGGTCCTTTTGCCCCTAAAAACTTGAATCTCCCAAGGCTTCTTCTGTGTGTCCAAAAAGAGGTAGAAAGGTCAATTTTTGGTAGTTTTTGGATCTGTTGGCATTCCAGATTTGCTCCAAAAATTTTGAAAATTTCCAGGGTGAATGTCCTCATCCTTCTAAATCCAGAAATGCAAACCTTTTCTCCACTTGATGCTCCAAGAAAAAGCACATCACCGGTGGTTTCGCGCTTCTGGGCAAAATTTCTGTGTTATGAATTTCAAAATTTGAAAAATGCAAAAAATTCTCAAAACTTTCCCAAATTTGGCATGGAACACCACCATTAGCTGCTTTGATGGTCTAGGGAGGCTTCAGCCAACATCTTCAATCTATCTTGCTCCTTTTTTCCCTCTAAGGCTCTCCTCAACCTAGCATTTACCTTCCTAATCCTTAGATTGCAGATTTTGTTGCAGGTCATGTAATGGTAGGTCATGTGTCAGAGCATTTTCTTATCCCAATTCACCTTCTCAATTAGTCTTTCAATATGTATGTTGACCCTCTCAAGCCATGTTTCCCTATCATTCTCAATCTCCTGCTCAATAGGAGTCAATGGGACATGAGCCTCTTTGGCCATTTGCCTATTTGCTTTGATCATTTGCAGCTCCATGAGGACTTGCTTGTCACTCAATTGTTCGTTTTCCTATTCTAGATATTTGATGATGAACTTGGGTCTCTCCAAATTGTCCACCAAAGCTTGTATTTGAGCTTCCCTCTCTTGAATGATGATGTCCTTGACAGCTTCTTCATCCTGAGCTTCCAAGTCAATGATGTTAACTCCATGATGAGTAAAGTGTTGTTGTGGCTCCTCATACTCAATGAGATCAAAATATCTTTCCTCCTCATCACCAAGATCTTCCTCCTGCACTTTTTCCTTGCCTTTGTTCAACTGCTGAACCTGTACCCGTTTTGCCACTGATAAAGGAAAATACCCTTCCATACCTTGTGGAGCAAACATTTTCCTATGGACTGATGACGAAAGCAAGGCCCCTTCCACACCTTACGGAGCAAACACTTGCCTAGCAGCTGCAAAAAGTCTCCTTGTGCCTCTATGATATGTTAAATACAATGGCACCTCAGCAGTTTTGGTTTCCTTAACTTTTTCCTGTAATTCTCCATGGCTAGAAGGTCCACCTTCTTCATGATGCATTTGTGAGAAGATTTTTGGGCCTTTGAACATCTCATGAGCAATGAATGTCTCCCATGGAATGTTAAGATGGCTAAGCTGGTGTGGAACAATGATTTTAATCAAAGAGTAATGATAAACGATGTACAACTGCTGGGGGTATGATTTCCTCTGTACAATATGTGCCATTTTCTCAATGTTTCTAAACATGAAGTAAGGGAGATTCAACATCTTTACTCTAGTGAAATGCATGAGGAGTCTAATATGATAGGCATACAACCGGGAGAAGCTACCTTCACAAGTGAAGTACTTGACAATAATATTCATCAAAGGAAGATACCTGTTTTCCAAAAACTTAAAGGGGAATAACCTCTTCACTTGATTTTTGTATTTAGCCTTGATATAAGGCTCATAGTAGCTCTCTTGAAGGTCCTGACTTTTCTACCATTTCTCACCAACATCAGGGATTCTAGTGGCCTCTAAAATGATAGCTAATGATATTGTGAAGGTTACTCAGGCAAGTGTCACCTCATTGTTATGCAAATGAGTCACAAAAAGTCTGGCCAACGCGTGGTGAAACTAAACTCTCTCCACCATTCCACAAAATTCAAAACATGCTTGATGCTTGAAACAAGAAACTGCAAGTGGGCATGCCTGTAATTCCCTCAAACTAGTGGGCTCCTCTCGATGATTCTTTCTCCTTTATGGGGTTGCCTCTGTTGTCCATGTCTCTCTATGGAGCTGTCACTAAGTGTCTCTTCCTCATACTCATAATCACTATCTCTTTCCATTGTTTTCCATTGGCTTTGAACAATATGGTTATATATGAATAGTTGTGGATAATTGATGTGGAGGAATGGAATGGGCAGAGTGTATGGATGAGGGGGTTTGGGAAAATGTATGTGTGAGGGGGGATTTGGAGAAAAATAAGAAGTTGATATGGTAGGATAGCACTAATAGAGATGAGGGTTTTAGTTCATGAGGTAAATTGTAGGAAAACTAGGGTTTGCCCTAGAAACTAGGGTTTTGATTTTGGATGTGAAAAACCAAAAAAACTTGATATAAAAACCCTAAACCACAAGAGATATTAGTGTACTTACTTGCAAAAGAGGGAAACTTCAAGAAATGTGGTGAAATTTGGTGATTTGAGGTGATTTGGGGCTCTACTGGGCAAAGCGCAGTACCACCTATAGGAGCGCAGTGCCGACCTCAAAGCGCAGCGCCTGTGTATTTTTACACTGCAAAAATTCTCCAGAAGCATAGCATCGGCTTCAAAGCGCAGTGCCAGTTTCCAGAAGTGCATTTCCTTTTATAGGTAACGTTTGGAGGCCTTCCCTGTGTCCAAATGAGGTGTTCGATAGTGTGTTGGAAAGCTTGTTGAGTCTATTTTCTAGAACATCTTGAATTTTTCAATTTGGTGTTCATTTGCCTTATCAAAGGCTCAATCTCCCAAGACTGGTCAAAATGTGCAGAATGAGGCTACCAAAATTCATAGTGCTATTGCAATCAACGTTTGAAGGTCTTCCTTAACTCCAAGGTGAGCTCATGATAGCTCATTAGAAAGATCTTTGTGTCTACGTATTAGTTGACTCATCAAGCAAGTCATTTGGGCATTCCATCTAGGAGAAAAATTCATTTTACCAAGGTCACTCTAGAGGTGCATTAACCCTCTTGAGGAAAATGATGTTTCCGAAATTTCTACCAAACCATGAAACCTATGTAAAAACGGAAAGAGGTTTTTCTTCTTGGGTAAATGATGGACAAAAACCTCTCTCACGTTTTTCAAATTAATCTTTTCTTGCTTAGAAACATAGTTTTAAGAAAAACCATCCCTTATGTGTGGTGAATGTTTTGTTCCTTGGAATGACTTCTCGACAAATGACAGAGACATGATGTTAGATGATATGAAATGGCCTCATACCTTCTGATATCCCTTCTTCCCCCTCTACTCAGATAACTCAGCTCTCATAGCCAACCCTAGCTCAGTGGGAAAGAAATTTAGGGTTTTAGTGCTTGTTTCTCTTTTTCTTTTGCAGTTGAATTGGTGCTCATGATGACTTGATTTTTGTAGTGGCAAGTGCATGGAAACATCATTAGATGCTTAGGAGAAGTAGTCATTATTGGCCTCCTCATGTCCTTCCTGATCATTATTGGCATGTAATCATCAAATTTTGGCCATGGTGGGACCCTAAGACCTAATGAGACCAAACCTTAAGACCTAATGAAATGAATTGCAAAGGGAACATGAGCCATGACTGAAATATATGAAAGAGGATCAGCAAGTACAGATCATGAGGGAAAAATTTGAAGAAAACCCTACTATGAAATGCAAAAGAGTAGATTTTGATCACTGATGGTAGTGTGAAACACTGACACTAATAGGTAGATATCCAGGTTGCATTGAATAGAGAATTTAGTAGACCTAAGTCTGAAGCGTAGTCGATTGTGGGATTCAAGGAGATCATGATGAAGTCTGGGGAGACACCCTAGGATTTGGACCAAATATTGAAGTGTATGATCCATGAAGCCAACATGAACCTAATTGATGGGCAGCACCGTGAATTGTTTGTGGCTTCGCTCTTGCCCCACCTAAGGTTTGCACTATCACAACAGAATATTGGGACCTAGGTAGAAGCTCTAGAAATCGCGATGAGACTACATGAGATGCCAATGCTGGATGCTAATCTGGGGGTTCAGCAGATTCATGCGTAGTTTCAAAACCTTTGTCTTGAAATGCAAAGTCTGAAGAAGGACAGAACAGCTCGACCAACGGCTCACGAAGAAGTTTGGTGCCTAAAATGCAAAGGTCAGGGGCATGACAAGGATCATTTCCCTGTCTTTGTGAGCTATGTTGCAGCAAGGGGACTAATGCCTCTACGGCTGGAGGCTGCAGCAGGGCCAAGTGCAGGACCCACACTATGGTGCGCTATATGCTAGGTGGCTGGGAAACATGCAACCGACAATTTCCATTTGCTACAGAAATTCGTATTAACACCACAACAACTCTTCTGCAACTTCTATCAATTAGTAGGTCATGACTAGTATAATATCCATAGTTACAAATTAATTATGGACAGGACACCTGCATATAGGGTGCAGGTAGAAATGCGGCCTTCGAACCAAGGCATTGGGGGAACACGAGGCGAGTATTAGGGGCGTGGCCGAGGCCGAGGTGGAGGAGGGCCTGGTAGAGGCTGAGGGCAGCTTATTTGTTACAATTATGGAGGACCAGGACATTACGCAAGGGACTGTCTGAATCTAACACGACTATCGTGCTGCTACTGTACTCAGTTTGAACATGCGACTAAGGATTTCCCTATATTGTTGGCTAAGATTCATGAGAAGGGAGTGCAGCTGCCACAGCAGACGTAGAACCTCCAGATGATGAGGGTTGTGCCTCGCCAGGAAGACCCTAAGGTAAAAATTATGCTACGAAGCGGAACTATGATTGGGGAGGATAAAGGAAAGCAACCTGCAGAAGGTGAAAGTGTCCACAAAGCACTAGAAAAGCAGACTAGGTTTGATTTGGAGCATGCAAAAGAAACATTTATGGAAGCCAAGAAAAGCTTCACCGAGGCCTCTACCTCAGGAAGTCAGTAGAAACGAGTTGAAGAAATGGACCCATCCATGATTACCACATTCTTGGAGACCTACATGAAACGGCTCCGCGATAGTAAGGTTGTGAAGGGCCTATAGGAACTAATCAATCAGTGTGCTGGAAAGGATGGCACTACTACGGAATTGCGTGTAGTCAGAAATCCTGCCAAGCATAAGGCAAGGATTGAGCGTGAGATGAGACTCACCCCGCAGATAAGGGAATACGAAATGGACCAGGTTATCCTAGATCTGGGGTCCGACGTGAATGTTTTGCCAAAGAAAACATGAGAAATAATGGGGAGGCCTGTGCTCGAATGGTCTCTAATCCAGTTAAGGATGGTGAATCAACAGAAAATTATCCCGATGGGGAGGCTAAAAGGGGTAACAGTTGACATCAAAGGTGCGAGCACACTGGTGGATTTTGAGGAAATAAACATTGTGGATGATAGCAATCCTTACCCTATGCTCCTTGGAATCGATTGGGCCATTGACATGAATGGAGTAATCAACCTAAAGAATAGAAAGATGATATTTAAAAAGAAGTCACTCCAAGTAGTGGTTCCGCTGGATCCTACATATGGACTGCGCTATACAAAACTAGTCCGTGATTATGAAAGTCATGACGATTTGGACTAGATTTACAAGATAATGGTGCGAGACCAAGATTGGGTAAATCCGACAGCAGATGGGTGTATCACATGGGACTGCGAGAGCTATTTCAAGTGAGATTTAGATGAAGAATTAGATCACTCACAGAACTGGCTACATGAAGTATCTATGCTACATTGTAATATGATGACCAAGTCATTACGCTGCGTGTAATCAAAGGTAAGGGATCTACCACACTATGATGGGCTAACTGATGTTGATCGCTTTTTGGATGAATTTGAGGGAGAAGTGCCGGAGAAACATCACTTCCAGACCTTGGACTGGGTACTGCATGCTATGCCCGCAAGATGGTGGGGAACCCACAAGGATAATTTCGATGATTGGTGCGACTATAGGAGGATGATGAGAATATTTTTTGGACAGATAAAAGTGTGAATAACAAACAAGTATGATGGAAGGGATGATCCGCGTGATCACCTGGAAATTGACTAAGGTCTATGGAGCAAAGCCCTAACCTGAATGGTTGCATCTGTTTTGTCATACCTTCGATGTCAGACCAATGAATTGGTACTTGGAAACTGCGCTCCACCATGGCACTAAAGAATGGGACATCTTGTGCCATGGCTTTATAATGACATTCAACTTTGAGGATGGGTTTGACTGTATTGACGCGACGCTACAAGAGGTTAAAGCAACAATTTTTAGGATACTGCAAGACCCGTTGGACCTGATTCAACCTGATTGGACTCCCCAACTGAATCACGTGCTAGAATGTTATAACATGACTGCTGAAGAAGAAGAAGAGTATCCCATAAATATTAATATTCCGAAAACTAAGGGTCACCACAAGGTTGAAGGTCCGCAAATAGAGGATCCATACACAAATGCACCATTGAAAACTAGGCAGGTCAACATTGGCACAAAGGCGGAACCGAAATTTTCAAAGATTGGGGACTATTAGGATGATGCAATAGTAGACAAGGTCACTGAGCTCCTCTGCGAATATCAGGATTTGTTCCCCACAAAATTTTTTGATTTAAAGGGGATAATACGAGACCTGGGTGTCATGAAAATAGTCCTAAAATTGGACATGAAACATGTAAAATAAATACATTACCGCCTTAACCCGAAGTATAAGGAAAGGGTCTGCATTGAGCTAGATAAGATGCTCATGGCAAGAATGATCAAACCAGTGGAAGAATCTGATTTGGTGAGCCCGATAGTGGTTCAGGAAAAGAAATAGAAAGAAGAAATAAGGATATGTGTGGATCTCTGGAAGCTGAATGATGCTTGCGTGCATGATGCTTTCCCGACCCCATTCACTAAGGAGGTCCTAGATAATTTAGGCAACCAAGAAGCATACTCTTTCACTGATGGGTTCTCTAGGTACCATTGGATCAAAATCGCGCCTGAGGATAGAAGAAAGACGACCTTCGTGACTGAATGGGGATGTTTTTAATACATCGTAACGCCTTTCGGGCTGAAGAATGCGCCAACAATCATTTCATGCGTAGTCATTGCAGTATTCAAAGACTTCATTCATAAGTTTTTGGAGGTATAATTTGACGATTGGACAATGTTTGGATTGGTCAAGCACCATGTAGCAAGTCTGCACTTGTTGCTAGATACATGTCAAAGATACCAGATCATGCTCAATCTGAAGAAGTGTATGTTTTGTGTCCCTTTCAGGATCCTACTAGGTCATGTGGTATGTAGACAAGGATTCATGGTAGACCCTGTGAATATCACGGTGATAATTAACTTGGAGGTGGAAAGGAATGTGAAATAGCTACACGCAACTCTAGGGCATACCAGATACTATAGGAAGTTCATCAAGAGCTATGCCCAGATCACCGCACCTATGGAGAAATTTTTGAAAAAGGATGCTATGTTCTATTGGAACGAGGAATGCCAGAAGAGCTTGGACGTGTTGAAAGAGAAAATGGTCACCGCATCAATCCTAGTCTTCCCGGACTAGAAGAAAGATTTTCATGTACATGTGGACACATAACATATTCTTTTGGGGGCTGTATTGAGACAGGCTGGCGAGGGAGAATTGGACCATCCTATAGCATTCACGAGTAGGAAGTTGTCCAAGGCTGAGAAGAACTACTCCACCACAGAGCGCAAAGGACTAGCCATGGTGTACACACTCCAAAAGTTCAGGAACTATTTGTTGGGTGGACATTTTAAGATGTATACGGATCATTCTGCGTTGAAATACCTGGTCAATAAGCCTGTGTTGGGGGGGAGATTTCCATATGGTTTTTGTTGTTCCAAGAGTACAAATTTGAAGTTATTGTGAAGCCAAGACGACTGAACGCAGGACCTAGTCATCTGTCACACATTGAAATAGGAGAGGAACCTACTAATTTAGAGGAGGAGTTTCCTGACGTGCAACTCTTTGTAGTGTGCATCGCGGATAGTCACTATGAAGATATCATACATTTCCTAATGGCGAGAACTACTCCAGAAGGGTATACAAGCCAGCAGAAGAAGGATTTAGTGGTGCGTGTTGTAGACTTCTTCTTTATAAGTAGGGCACTTGTACAAAATGGGGTTAGACAAAATATTGTGACATTATGCACCTGACTTTCAATGAACCAGAATTCTCGTGCAGGCTCATGGAGGAGTTGCAGGAGGACATTATGCAGAGAAAGCAACAACGCAGAATGTTCTACGTGTTGGGTTGTGGTGGCCAACCCTGCATAAGGATTCGAAAGAATATTGTGGGGCATGTAACACATGTCAAAGGACTGGCAGACCATCACAGAAGGATGAACTGCTTTTGATGCCATAGGTGACGTTACAACCATTTGAGAAATGGGCGATTGAATTTATGGGTCCAATTCAGACTCAAGGAAGGAAGATAGGTGTGTGGTACATCATCACCATGACTGAGTACTTGACTAGGTGGGTGGAGGCGCAGCATGTGAAGGAATGTACAGGCATGAAAATAGTAAAGTTTATTTTGAATACGTGTTGACAAGCCTTGGCTATCTAAAGATCTTGATGAGCGATTGCAGTAGGCACTTTCTTAACGAAACAATTAGCGCGTTGATAGAAGAATTTCAAGTGTATCATCAAAAAAGTATGCCTTATCATCTGCAGGCCAATGGGACAGTGGAAGCATTCAATAAGATACTGGAGAGCGCATTGAAAAAGGTCTGTAATGCTTAGAGAAATGACTGGGATGTGCGCATACCCATAGTGCTATGGGCCTACAGAACGACTTGTAAGAAGCTGATTGGGAAAGCACCTTTCAGACTCGTGTATGGCATAGAAGTTGTGATGCCAATGGAATACATTGTACCTAGTCTAAGCATAGTGGCACTCATAGGAATGGCAGACCGTGGAGCCCTGGAAGACAGGCTCGCGTAGCAATCAGAGCTTGAGGAGGACCGATTTCTAGCTGGATTTCATCAACAAGTTCAAAAAGAGCGCGAAAAGGCATTGCACGATCGGCATATCAAACTGCGCACCTTCAAGGTAAATGATCTGGTCTTATTATATGACAATAAATTTGATAAATTTCGAGGGAAATTTTAGATGCACTAGCTAGGACCATATGTCATCATGGAGATTACCGATGGTGGAGCAGTTCAGTTGGTGAAATTGAATGGAGAAGCCTTCTTAGGGAAGGTGAATGGCAACCGATTGAAGCCATACACTGGTGATCCAGCTAGGCGACTATATGAGGGAAGCACTCTAGGCATCTAAAAGGAGGCGCGGGACTATAAACTGCATTGCCCAGTTGGAGAGTTGTGTGAGGAGAGAACTGTGTGGAATGAGGGACTGTCACCTAGTCCACAACAACATGTAGAGAGCTGAGCTACCAAGGGAGCAACCACAAAGAGTAGCCGGAAAGTGACTGTTAAAGTCACTGTTCATGATTTGATGATGAAAAAACAGCTAAATGGAGTGGGGGGGCGACCTTTAAGTCAGAATTTATGGGCAAGATCTTTGAAAATATACCATTAATCTAGAATTAATGAACTGATTTTGGGGGGAATGATCATATTTGAATTCAAAATGGCATATAAATTACATATGGTCACCAAGAAGAAAACACTTTTCATATTGAGAAATTGTGAGTTGTGATGTGTGATATGCATGAACAGCACATTGTTAGAAGAGCTACTTGATTGCCTAGTGTTTGATCAATTTCCAGAAACTATCCGTGAAATCATCTATAACATTATTCTAAGAGCAGTAGCCATGGATGTTGAAGCAATGACAGCTGAGGGAGTTGTTTTGGAGGTCGCTATGGTAGCAGAAGGTTCTGCATCGGAGGTTGTCACCTATAAATTTTGACAGATTGTAGGAGTACGTGGAATTCAAGGCTGACTTCCACCACGTCTCAATATGGGGATGAAAGGAACCTGAGTAGAAGTGGCAAGACTTGCCCTATTTGGAAACAGATGACACAATCAACACAGTCATTGACTGCTGGCCAGCAGAGTGGTGCACTGCCTTAGACTTGGCTACAGGATCGAGCAAGTCCACCACACAACACAAGAAGGAAGAGGCCAAGCGGAATATGGAATAGTTGGCCGCGAAAAGGAAAAAAGAGGCTGACAACAAGACTAACATAGAGCACACTGTTGCACAGTAGTTTGGTGGGTAGGTAGGAGAAGAGGAGCGTGGCTCTGATGGAGGTCAGAAGTCGCCTTCACAAAAAATAGAGGAAGAAGAGGATGAACAGACAGAACGGGGAGGAGTGAACCCAAAGATGACTCCATTCCATATCAAGCACACCAGACGACTAGAAAAGGTAGGGTCATGGAAGAAGTCCAAGGCTAGCAAGACGTCTCTGCATCTGATCACCTTGACATATTGGTATCTAAATGATATAGGGAATGCACTACAGGATGCCACCGCAAAAATGCTACAACAATTCGAGCAGCAATAATAGCAGGCATTAGGGGCTATTCAAATGGGTCTGCGTGAGCTGCAGATCCATGCATCATAGACTCATACCAACACAACATCTACTAGTTTGGCCTTTGGGACCTCAAAAGCCATAGGGATGTTGTGCACAAGGGACCTCCGAGCCATAGTGCTGCCAGATGGAGCATTGACAAGAGCAACTGAAGCTGACAGTCCTACTATAAGCACCCTCAAGTGGGTGGGACTTAACATGGACGCGCTTCCTAGCGAGGCACTTAACCTTCTGCAGGATGGTGTGATTGTGGAACTTCGGGCTCGTGAACAATGCACTTTATAGGTGATTAGCAAGAAAAAGGTAAACAATGATCAGTTGGATATGCAAAGAGACTCTGTTTTTCAGCTTGTGACAAATATGACACACAAGAATCAACGAATAATCAAGGTTGTAGATGAGGCATGCAGAACTATCCCAGAGGTGGCCATTCCTAAGGCTGAGCCAATAGATGTGCAGGTTCAGAAACTCGCTACGAGAGTGTGCGACACATGCACAGAGTTAGCAAAGGTTTAGTTGGAGCTGAACCTCAAAATTGCATAATTGCAGCTGAAGGCCCAGCCTTCAACTTCGCCAGAAGTCAGGGAGCAGTGCGTGACTGTTGTGACAGATGTGATCATGGCAATAGTGAGTGCAGTGATGGACTGCATGACACTTTTTGAGTAGTCACTCAAGGTACTCACTAGCTTGCAAGAAGACCCCAATGTGCAGAGGCTGTAGATGGAAGCACGGGAACTACAATAGTTCTACGTCGCGGTTAAAGCGACAACGTGCACTATTGCCATTACGCAGAGACTGGCGAAGCTGTAGGAGGATAAGGCATTGAAAGAACAGGTAGACTCAGCTCAACATAAGGAATTTGTGCTAAAGGCTCGCTTGATGCCTTGGTTGGATGAGGCCTATGTGATCATGACCACCAATAAAGGCAAGTTGGCTAGTCTGTAGGAGACTCAGCAGAAGCTACAGGCTGATAATGCAGGGCCAATGACAGAGTAGTTGGTTGAGGATATGAAGTAGGTGCGTCGCTGAAGTAGAAGTTGTCCAAGTTAAGCTAGGAGGTCTTCATAACAAGATCTCCGCACCATCCAAGTGACTCGAGGGTGAGTCACCATGTTTGTGTTGGGGGTCTGTTGGGAACATGTCCCCTGGGGGTCAATTTTGGGGTTACAAACCAAATTTTTGGGGCAGAAGGACCGAATTTCGTATAAGGAATGCAGTCTCCGCATTTTATGGTCACGGAGCACGAAGATATCTAAAGTAAAAAATGGTTTTCCACCCTTAGGCTAAATAGGTTGTGTCGGTTTTGGAGATCCGCCCTTAGTCCGTGGACCATGGGATTGTATAAAAGGGAGGGTATTAGAGAGTCTAAGGTAGTTCAGTAGTCATGATTCATTGATGTAATATGTTTGGGAGAGCTAAGAGTGAGAGTCTTAGAGGAGGAAGAGGCTCTACAGCTGAGTGTGTAGAGGCCTAGGGTAGAAGTCTACAACTCAGTGAGCGGACCCTTGTAGCTGTGTGCATAGGGCAGTTAGAGTCTATATTGAAAATTGAAATCATCAATAAAGAGATGTGTTTTGAACTTGCTATGTACTTTCCATCTGTGTAAGCATTATTTTACTTATGTTATAAATGTTTGGATTATGCTATGTTGAATGCTGAGTTTCAGATATAATGTTAAGTTGATACAAGAAAATATATGTTTCCATCTATTACATGAATGCAAGTAATAATATATGTTTATGTGAACATAATCTTAATTGCATGGAAATTTTGGCTAATACCTAAGACAATTTGGGAAACAAGTCTATAACCTAGTGACAAAGGCGCGTAAGTGCTTGAATCATCATCTAGGGTTGCGTGAAGGATAGTCGGATACCTTCACGAAGGTTCGGAAAATGGAAGAAGAAGTACATCGATAAGCCCTAAAGGCTTATCGATTTGTGTGAAGACTGGAGTAAGGGTATAAGATCAACATCACGACTATCTCAGGGTGTAGAAACTTGGTTCCTGCATCCCCTGATACTACTTTAGGTGAGACTTCAGTTCGCGCTTCGTGGATTGATGCCGAAAGGGCCAGTAGTGTAGGGATTTTCTTATCTACTTAATGTTGAACCTGGGTCAAGGCCCATCAAGCCAACAGGGTGCACCAGTGTTGTTTGGAAAGAAGAAGGATGGTACTCTCAGGTTATGCATTGACTACAGGATGTTGAACAAGGTGATGATCAAGAACAAGTACCCTTGTCCGGAGATTGATGATTTGTTTGATCAGTTGAAGGGAGCAACAATGTTCTCAAATATTGATTTGAGATCAAGATATCATTAGGTACACATCAAAGAAGAGGACATTTACAAGACAACTTTCTAGACTAGCTATAGGCATTATGAGTTTGTTGTGGATCCTTTTGGTTTGACTAATTCTCTCGATACTTTCATGTGTTTGATGAATAATGTGTTGTGTCCTTATCTGGACAAGTTTATGATAGTGTTCATTGATGACATATTGATATATTATAAGAATGAGGAAGAGCATGTAAAAAATCTACCAGCAGTGTTAAGATTGTTGAGAGAGCATAATTTCTATGGCAAACATAGTAAGTGCACTTTCTTTTAGACAAAAGTTCATTACTTGGGGCTTGTGGTTTCCAAGGAAGGTATAGTAGTGGAACCGAAAAAGATCAAAGCTATCATGGAGTGGGAAAATCCTAGGAATGTGGATGATGTCAGATCATTCAAGTGATAAGCAGGTTATCATAGGAGGTTCATCCGAAACTTCTCATAGATTTCCTATCCTATTACATCATTGTAGCAAAAAGGAAAGAAATTTGAATGGAGAGAGGAATGTGCAGCTTGTTTTGAATAGTTGAAGCAGTTTCTTACAAACACTCCAGTTCTAAAGACTGTAGATTCAAATAAAGAGTTTGTGGTATGTATAGATGCTTGCAAGAGAGGACGTCGTGGAGTTTTGATGCAGGAAGGATGGGTAGTATGCTACAAGTCAAGGAAAATGAAAGAGCATGAGCAGAATTATGTGACTCATGATCTTTAGTTGACAATGATCATTCATGCACTAAGGACGTGGAGCCATTATCATCTTGGCAGGAGGTTCATTTTGGTGAGTGGTCACAGTGGGTTGAAGTAATTTTTTATCCAAACTAATATGAATGCCACACAAGCTAGATGTTTGGCCATGCTCAGCGAGTTTGACTTTGAGATCAAGTACATTACGGGTAAGGAGAACAATGTTGCAGATGCTCTTAATAGAAGAGTGCAGTTGAATCACATTGCAAATATGAGTTCATATGGGACAGATGTACAAGATCGTATCTTGTAGGTGGGATAGTAGAATGGAAGGTTTCAACAACTTAAGCATAGGTTACAACATCAAAGTAACAGTGATCAGGATGGGGATTGTCATCTCATGACAGATGGTTTGGTGATATTTAGGGATAAGATCTATGTGTCAGAAAAAAGTGAGCTCAAGAATATTATCTTGTTGGAATTTCATCTTAAGCCATATTCATGTCACCCAAGATACCATAATATTTTGACAACTATGAATAAGTTTTACTGTTATCCGAAATATGAAGAAAGAGGTAGCCAAGTTTGTCACAAGGGGTTTAGATTTTCAACATGTAAAAGTAGAATGTGGGCATCTAGGTGGTTTATTGTAGTCAATTATGATTCCATAGTGGAAATGGGAGGTCATTTCCATGGATTTCATTATAGGATTACCAAGCACATCTAGAAAGCATGATTCCATTATCCTTGTGGTTGACAAGCTAACAAAAGTAACTCACTTCATTGCAGTAAAGTATACTAATTTAGCTAGTGAGGTAGCTCAGATTTTCATTAGGGATATAGTGAGACTACATGGTGTTCCTAAGAATATTGTATCAGAAAAAGATGCCTAGTTCACTTCCAGGTTTTGGAAGGAGTTGTTCGTAGGTTTATGGACATAGTTTGATTTTAGTACAACCTATCATTTGTAGATAGATGGATAGATAAAGAGGATTAACATGATTCTCAAGGATATACCAAGGATGCAATTCACACATCAACAATGGAAGTGGGAAGAGTATCTTCCACTAGTATAGTTTGCATATAATAAAGATTCTAAGTAGTCCTTGAAGATGAGTCCATTTGAGGCACTTTATGGGCAGAGTTGTAATACTCCCATCAGTTGTATTGATCCAATGAACAATGTGTTGATTGGACTAGATATGTTGGCAGACATGGAACATGAAATGTAGGTTATCAAGAAGAATATAAAGGCAATAGAGGACAATAATAAAGTTATGCATATCAACGCAAGTTATTTAAAGAGTTCCAGGTTGGGGAACATGTGTACTTGTGCTTCAATCCCAAGAATATCTCCTTGAGGATTGGGTCATGTGCCAAGATGGCACCTCAGTATTGCGGACCTTTCGAGATCCTTGAGAGGATTACACCAGTGGCATACTGACTTTAACTGCCTCCAACAGTGAAAATACATGATGTTTTCCATGTTTCATTGCTTAAGAAGTATCTGAAGTATGTTGGTCATGTAATTAATTGGTTTGTATTTCAGGTAGAACCAGAAGGATAATTCCAGCTGGAACCTCAGTGCATTTTGCAACAAAATATTCTCATGCTCCATAATCAAGCCATCGATAAATTTGAAGTGCAGTGGAAGAAGTTTGGGCCCAATGAAGCTACATTGGATATGGTTGATCAGATGCAGGCTATGTATCCTTCTTTATTTGCTAGTTAATAAACTGTATTCGGATATATGTTTTGATTCTTTGTTTTGGTCATATATATATATATATATATTTTATATATATATTAGTATATATATATATATTTATATATATATAATATAGATATATATAATATATATATATAACATCATTTTGAATTATAAAGCTCTAATAAGTGGTATGATGTTCATGGTGATTGTCATGGTATCACTAGTATGATATGACGTAAATGTTGCATCGAGATGTGTTATAAAGCTCCATGGGAAGCATGTGTCTTTTTGGTCTATAAGTATCATTGAACATCGAGGAAGGTGTTCCCCCAAGGGGGAGGGGTTTGCAACAACGCCTAGTTGATTAAATAAAAAAATAAGACCAAGGTCATGGGAAACATATTCCAAGTTGAATGTTGGGTAAAACATAGTGGTGGGTATCACTGGTGATTAATTAATGGCTTTGGAAATTGACAAAGGCATTGGAAAAAGAAAAGTGGCATTAATTGGCATTTTATTTATGAAATAAAGGGAAATGGGAGAAAAGGGTGATGAAAGGTCACAAATTTTCACGAGAGGGAAATTCAAGGAAAAATGAAGAAAATATAGGCCTCAATGATAAAAAGGATTCACATGGGGGCTTCACTCAATGAACCTCTAACATAGCATGTGCATTTGTGGCATACTAAACAATACCCTTAATTTTACTACATATTGGATAATACCTCTAAAAAACACTTTAATTAACCCCTTACCAATATGAACCCAATACAACTTCCCAATTTAAAAAGCCCCTATTTTCACTATATATTGTAGGTATTCATTTTTTCATTAACATTTTTTTATACCCCTTTATATTTATATCCATTTATTTTCATTAACAATGGTAAGCAAATTATGCACCTAGAAAGAATAACCTAAATACTAAGTAGTTTAAAACTTGAAAGTTTCAATAAAAAGAAGCAAATATAAGTTGGTTGATTTACAAAAACGTACTATGGAAAATTTGAATGGAAAATGCATAGACTTGAACTCTAAATTTCATCTATCTTCTATTGAATACTAAAAACGATACATCACAATAGTTCAAAACAAAACCTTGATAACTAACACAATGGTGCACCTTTCATTTTTCCTATAGTACAAGAAGAGCAGAGAAAGTACAATGGACACATGCAAAATCCTATCTGGTTGGAATTTGTCAAATCATATCTCTAACCTAATCACCTAGTGCACCATAGTTGCATGATAAGAGTACCAAGTAAGTGTGTCTCCTTGAAAATATGAATTCAAGCATGCAAACATGCATCCCTTCCTTGAGATCTATTTCCTCTACCTAAGATGGGAATTTCTCATGCATAAGTATTCTAAATGACTGAGGCTCTACACCATCTTAGTATGAATAGATCATGCAAGCTAAAAATAACAAAAGAAAATATATAATAATAGAAAAACTCTATCCAAAACTAAAATTGCGAAATTTGAAATAACATATAAATTGGAATTAATTGAAGGTGTGACATCTCTGCCCTTAGCATGCATGCACCCTCTTCCAAAAAATAGTATATTTCACTATCTCTTGTGGCATGTATGTGCCCTCTACCTAGCAATAGTTGGTATCACCATGTCCTTCACTTTCACTCAACATGTTCATCACTAATGTAAGGAAAGGGTGGAGGTGCCACATTTGTTGTCTTCTCTACTGCCCCAGCATTGGGAGGATCATTAGCTTAGCAACAAGTAAAAAATATTAACGCACACATTAGACATAGATCAGAGAGGTATTAGTAATGTCATGCATGTCTTTTATGGAGCAAGGTTGCTTTTGATCGGGAGAGGAAGTGGGAAGTGAGAGTAGAAGCAGGAAGTGGGAGTGGAAGTAGGATCAAAGAGTGACATTTTCAAAAGCTCCTAGGTTGGGAGCAATTTTGGGACTGAATTATATATATATCTATAT
>APFE031241251.1:0-15063 GCA_000404065.3 Pinus taeda | reverse complement strand
ATATATAGATATAGATATAGATATATTTTATGCATATATGTCAAAAAAAGTTTGTATAATTATGAATTTGTAATAAATAAAACATAAAATCATGGATTAAAGCATATAACATCATTCATCTAGTAGTTGTAATCTTCATCAACCACAGGTCCACAAATTATAAGTTCTCATTTATATAGAATGTAAGGGTGCAAATAACCAAAATAACATTGATTTCAATCCATCCCTTAACCACAAATACATCAACAAATAGGCTTTGGGTAACCTCTAGCATCCAAAAAAATCATGCTACAACAAATACCTACATATCATCAAAACCATTGCCTATATTGGGATCTCTGGCATTAATATCACCCTTTAGGAATTAACATAAGATAGAAAAAATGTAACATGTCAAGTCAAGATTTTGTTTGAGTGATAGGTACATTTTTAGTAGGGTAAAGATAGAGGAGTCTGAAAACCAATGTCACTAACATCAAGGTACATAGAGGGCTTGATTCTCTTGATTAAATACGAGTTCCATACTCTAGTACATGACAAAATCAAATGGAAACATTGCAATCCCCCTAATCCTGAAATCCTGAAAAACTAATAAGTCTTTACATAATGAGTCCATACAGGTGGAATTTATTGAAATAAGTGTGTGGAATGACCTATTATAGAGATTTTTAAACCCAATGTTTCTGACTTCTAAGTGATTCCATCATCAGGGGAACACCATATGTCTTGCAAAGATCATTGTATTATTTGTGTAGAGATAATGCTTTGTATCTATATGTGTGTGTGTGTGTGTGTGTGTGTGAGGTATATTATTAATGGGGAATATTTTTGTTGGCTAGGTTAATTATTATATTATCATTATATATATACATTCTTATCTAAATAGTTTTAATATAATTCTTATATATGTCTTATAAGTTATTGGGAAGAATTAATTTATTTGTTGTTGTGAATAGTTTTTAATAAAGGTTTCCAAGTATTGCTTAGTTTTAATCCATCGTCACGGTTCATGTTATTTTTTATTTTTTCAATTTCTATGGCTTCTTTAATTTTTATTTTTAAATAATGGTCTTCTTTTTTGATGAGTTTGGCTTCTTCTATACATATGTGGTGTGAGGATGAGCAAGCATGTTCTTCTAAGGCATATTTTGTGGCTCTATCTCTTAATATATTGATAGCATGTTCTTTAAGTCTAATGTTGAGAGATACCAGTTTATCCTATGTATTAGTTTTTGTAGGAACAAGGGACTATGTCTACACATTTTTGTTGGTTAAGGTTTATACTGAACAAAGTCAATTAATTTTCTAATGGTGTTGAGTGGGGTGAAGCTTGAATTGATATTATGTTTGTTTAAAAGTTTTGCAATTTTATCATTGGTGCGTTTTATATATGGAAGGGATATTTTCAGAATTTACATGGATATTTTTTAGTGAGATCTAAAATTCTACTTTATCCATTTGAAATCTAATGAGGTCAGAAATACTCTCAAACATATTGAGTCATTTCATGGTAATGTTAAAAATTTAAGTAAAATTATGAAAATGAAAGATAAAGGAGAATGTTACTTTTACTTTGAGAATTTAACATTACCTAAATTCCATGTCAATACAAGGTCCATAGGTTTTAATATTAGGCTACAATGGACCTAATATTACCATAGATTTTTCTTGCTCGCTCCCATCTCAATACTCCCACAATACTCTTGAACCCCTATTTCTTCATCCCACTTGTTTTTTGCCTTCACATGGCCAATGGATTGTATAAACAATACCTTATAATACACATATTTCTATACAACATATAAAAACTATTTACCCCTTTATTATACGCTCAATATATTATTTCATTTTTTCTTCATTTTTTATGTCCCAATATGAATGCATGTGATACAGTGTTTCTTGTTAGTGAAGCCCTTGTGAGGCTTCTTAGGATCGATTGCTAGCTTTTTGGCAGTTTTGGGTTGAGCTCTCTTCTATTCTCTCATTCTCTCATACTCTTGCACACTTAGAGAATTCTTGGAGAACTTTAGAATTCATTTGTATTTGGAGAAAGAAGTCAAAGGAAAGAAGGAAAGCACAAGGGAATAAGTGGATCAACAACTACAAAAGGATTTCTTTGCAAGTAACAAGTTGCATGTGTGATTTCTATGCTAGTTTATGAATGCATGTTATATGAATGCGATTGTTTAGTTATGTGTTTTCATTGGCATGGAGGATTTTCTATATTGATAGTGGTTTTAGTCTCACCTTGCAATTTCCTAGATAGCTAAGGTGTTGTGGGTTTTTCCACTTGATTTTTTCTTATTGGTGTTCATAATTCCTTATGGCTTTGTATTGGAATAAACGCTCCAAGAGCCCTAGAACAACTTGGGTTGAGTGACTAGTCATGGAGACTAGGTTGGGCCAAACTTTATGGAGCCCTTGGTGGGTTGATTTACTAGTCCCTGGAGCCGGGTTGGATAAACACCCTAGAGACATGAAAGGTTATGGGTTGAGTTGCTAGTTCCTAGATCCCTGTACAACTTGGGTAGTGTTAGGGTCCAACCCTAAACACCTTATTTATGTAATAGGGGTCGAGTCATAGTTATAGTTAGCTAAAGAGTCAATAAAGCCCATATTAATAATTGTAAGTGGTTGACCCGCATTTAAAGAAGGGACCACAGTTATTTGCAAATGGGCCATGGTATTAGATAGATGGTATTAATAAGAACAATGGTACTAACCCATGGTATTTCATGTACGAATCCTATATAAAGGATAAAGACTCCCCATTGAGGAGTGTTGTGTCTTATTTTGTAATAGAGCCATGCTCTATTGGAGGTTTCCCCCTCGAAGAGGCAAGTGAGCATTGCTTTCCTTTATGAATAATAAAATACATGTTGTTATTTCTCATGTGTTATGTGTTCTGGGTTGTACTTCTTCGCATATTTGCTATTCTGGCATCTTCTCGCAGGTCAAGAGCATAACAAGTAGAGACTGATCTTGTTAGTGTTAGTGATTTCCGGCCATGAGGTGGAATCATTGGTTGAGGGTTGAGGTGGTTTGGCCTTTGGAAGCCTTGGTTTGGTTTTTCTTGGTTTATTCCATGAGATCCCACTTTCATGCTTGGAATATGGCATGGGGGTGATAGGTTGAAATAGATATTTGGTTCAACCGAATCTATGGTTGGGTGATACATGAAAATCCCTGACTTGGTTGGTATTTTCATATGTTAATAATAGTTATTCTTCTTTTGTGATTCATGCACATTTGTAGCGATTATGTTAGTGATATTATGGTTGAGTTGTCATGGTTTATATGCTAGTTATTTTCTAGTTATATGTTGGTTATATGATGTGTATCATCTATGGCTCTTGTCATGAATGGTTTAGTTATTGGTTGGTTAATGAATGTATGGACTAATAATTATTGTTGTAGTTATGTGAAGAGGGGATAGGGCCTTATTGGTGATTCTCAGATGAATCTCAGGCTATTATGATCATATATATGTTCATGACCTATAGCTTACATGTTTTCCATGCATTTGATGAATTTTCTATTATGTTCTAGGTGGTCTAGGTCAAGTTTTGCCTCTAAGTTTGAATTTATAGACTTGTTGTTATGTCATTTATGATTCTAAGAAGTCTTGGGCAATTTTAGGCAATGGTCTGGAGACTGATGTGGAATTGTAGCTCAGATCTCGGGACCACACCCTCTGAACTGGACAATTTGGGTCACAACTGCACTCATGTAGGCTTGTGAATGTGGTTGGAGGCCTTCAACCATATTAAGGCCTTGTCATGCATGCGTTTGGGGGTTAAGTTGTGTGAAAAGGAGCCCCAACTCAGAGTTTATTCACCTAGGGTGGTTCTTTGGCCCTTGATTTTCCTGTAGCCATGAGGGATGAGCTAAGTTTTTAGTTTGTGGTCAGTTTGTCGGCCCCACTTCCTTAACTGGAGCTTGCAAGTCAGGTCATGTCATAATAACTCTTTGTCTCATGTTTACCCTGACAGGCCAGTGAAATTGGGTAAATGTGGGAGGGGGTTATTAAAATTTATTTCAAAGCAAAGATACGAGGTGTGAGGAATGCATGAAGTTGATATGATTGTTCTTTGAAACCATATATTATAATGATCGTGCAATCCTTGAAACAATACTAGTTAATAGCACGAGTGTTGGGGGTGAATTGCAGTGTCACCCTAAGGAAAGGAGCTACTCTAGGTAAGGTTGCCCATGCATAAGGGTGTATATAATTGACATGAAAGAGGAACTGTAATAAGAAAGGTCTTGATTACCTTTTTTTTCCAGACCATGCATAACCATTATAGTGTTTTCTCCTCGAATATGTACGAAAAGGAAACACTTAAGACCATGGATGACAAATAGTCTCAACAATATAAATGGCTATTAAACATTGTAGATCTGCAACAACGAATAGAAACAAAACCTACCAAAGTCCTAATTTATGCCACAGTAATAGTTAAACAACAAAATGAAATAGTAATAATAGCTCCAGTAATCCAATGGAAAGTAGATATACAAATAGAATATTTTATTATAACACCTATGAAGGGAACAAATAAATGTTACTAGCCCCCCTCTATGGGATGGGTTCTTGGCTATCCTCAAAGGTCTTTAGCTTTTTTGATAGAGTCTGTTGGGTGTAGGAATTACACTTAAGCAAACTCCTGAACACTTAAATTGTCAACCCGTGGGATTCGTAAACTTAGAGACGAAGCATAGGCAATGCCGGAGATGGTATGAATATTTCTAATGTCAATCCCTAATTTATTTAAAGGAAAGATTGCAAAATCAAACTAAAGAGAGAAAAAGGCAACTTGAACCATTAAAATAATCTAAGACTGGAACAAGGAAGAATGCATTTGCAAAAGAGATTTAGAAATAAAGGGGAAATCACTCTAGCTAACTATTGATTAACTACTGAGTGTGTGTTTTCTTTAGCAGAGACACTTTAGGAGTCTCATCATATGGGCCCTTCAAACCTGCTTATGTAAATATTTCCTTCTTGCACTAATCTATCCTGCACTATCGCAGTCTGCTTGCACTAGTGCAAGAACAGATATTTTATGCAGAGGGTATAAATGGTCTCTATACTAAAAACGTTTTGCTTCTTGCAAGGGCTTGAACTTTTTCAGGTTCAGAGCACTCATATCTCGTGGCAAGAAACTAGTTCTTGCACTAGATCAGAGCTTCTTGCACTTGGAATTTAATTCTTGAAATAAATGCTTAGTTACTGCAAGTGTTATTATACTGTGAAATCAAATTGCACACATAAAAATGAATGTTTCTAATTTTAGCAGAGTGAAGAAATAAAGAAACAATCCATATAATTTATCCTGTCATGAAGTATTAATGAAAGCAATAAAATTGTTGGAAGTAAACTAAAAAGGCTTGCTGCATCACACCAAACTAAATTGGTGCAGGTTCATTTCTCCTGCTTAGACTAGGTGGGGAAAACCAAGCAAACAAAACTATAGAAAATGAATAGAACACCAACGTGCACTGGTGCAAGTTTATTTCTCCTGCTTGGACTAGGGGGGGAAATCCACATCAAACAAAACTGCAGAAAATGAATAGCACAACAACATGCACTGGTGTAGGTTTATTTCTCCTACTTGGACCAGGTGGGGAAAACAAAATGAAATAGAACTACAGAAAATGAATAGCACACCAACATGCATTGGTGCAGGTTTATTTCTCTTGCTTGGATCAAGCGAGAAAACCAATCCAAAATCAGATGCAGGAAAATGAATTTTAACTAATTCTTGTTGCGGATCCACTTTCACTCAACAGGAATACATGTGTTGCAAATTAAATCAAACTTGACAGTATAAACATAAATTACAAGAAACGGAAAATAGGGTAAACGTGTTGGGTTGGCTGGGCCCTAGCCAACCAACGCATTTCCCTTTCAAATAGAAACGTTGCTCAGTATTTTATCAATTCATCAGCTTTCAAAAATAGAAATATGATTTATAGAACATGAGGCGGAGCTCCCTTCTTATTAATTCATAGAGGCAAATACATGCATGAATACATAGTCCAGCCCAGATTTTGGCGATAACAAAATACAAGGCTGTTACTGCCTCCCTGGTTATATCTCTGTTCTATACAAACTCTTATAAAAACTATCTCGTCCTATTTACATTCTTCGTTATATAGATCTTTGGTCGAAGGCCAAAACAATCATTTAACCAATTACATAACAGATATGCAAAATTTAGCTTCTCGGCCTTCAAAATTAAGCAGTTCAACAAAACTGGCCGTAGCTAATCTCTCGTTGTTCATTCTTCATAAATCCGATCTCAGCTACCTTTGATCAACTCTGCTGTCATGGCTGAGCTCGGCTACCTTCAGATCTATCTTGCTATCATGGCTGAAGCTACGCAAAATGAGGCGGTGATCAAGGAGGTCCGGATCTGTTGCAAATATTCGTTATGCTATCACCGGTGCGAGATCCGATCTTACACTAGGATTAGTGGTCACGGTAAGCACTTGACTACCAAACAAACATTGGAGATATCAATAGGCTACAAAAGTGATTATAAGCAAGAAATCATGTAATAAATAAATAATTAATGCTAAGTTAAGTTAAAAATATGAAATATAAAATTCATGCGAAATATGTCATCGTTTTTGGGCTAGTGCAAGATGAGGGTGTATAAGAGAGGTAAAACAACGGTAAATGGTTATAATTTAGGAAGGGAAAATTGGTCAAAAGAGAGAAAATTAGGGGGCTAACAGATTCTCTCTCCTCTATAATGTTTAAACCCAGCAAATAAAAAGTTTTATCTTAATGGGAACTCAAATGGAAGAAAAATGGTGTGCAAGAGTAATAATAATCAAAGTTACAGAAGTGAGTGCAACAATTGTTATAGACATTTTTGGGCACTTCAACCCCAATCATAAATTTCCATAAACTGAGGGCTCCTAATTCCCTAAAAGTGTTGCTTCACTTCCTAAAGGAACAAGGTCAACTGATTACATCATCTCCCAGAAGTTCTCCACTGAAAAACTGCTCATAAATGGTCAAAACTGGACCATACTGAAAGCTCAATGCAGAGGGTGCAATTCATATCACCTTCCCAATGTACAGGGTGCAATGCATATTGATTTTCTCCTCTGTAGGGTACGATGGTCGAGAATGGACAAATGGCAAGGACAAAATGCGAGGTGGAAGATCATGGAATCTTCTAGAAGCTTCCCCTATGACACTTGCCACTCCATTTTCGACCAAGGATGAGTAAGAGATCATCATTCTCTAAGTGGAAGCAGGAAGTATTAGAGAGAAGACACTAATCAAGATCCCAAAAGATGAATCACCTCTCTGTAATCATCTATATATGGATCCCTCATCACAGAGATCCAGAGGCTGGAATTTTGTATCTTATAGAGAAGTGTTGTTAGTATTCTGGTGTACATTCACAGTGTTGGGTGATCTAGCTTTGCTTGAGGTGAAGAAGGGCTTCTTATCTGGAGGATGATGCTGGGTCAGAGCACATGGTTGTAATGTTCTTGCTACTTTTCATCTGAATAAAGCTATTCTTGTTTCCTTCCATATTCTTGTGTACTTGTTTACATATGCTTGTATATGGTTAATGCACATCTGATCCTGCATTATTTATGAACCTAGATCCTTGTTTCTTGCATAGTAGTATGTCGCTGTTATTCTACAGGTCCTTTTGAAGCTGAGCAGACAAAGAGCAAGCAGAAAAACTCTATCAAGAAGGAGAGGAAATCGAGCGCAAGACTCAGGTTGGCCCTCTTGGTTCTCCTCTAATCTATTTTCATAAAAGGAATCAATAGTAGACTTTTATTGTTTGTTTCTAAGATAGCCACCCATCTTAGTGGGAATAGCAGCATCCGTGTGGACACTATTCTTGTATAACACTAAAACAATGATGAAAAATGCGTTGAACTTCCCTTGAAGGAAATGGCTCTAAAACCCTAATTTTGGCATCATTTCCCCCCTCACATTGAAAACCATGATGGTTGCTAGTTGCACTATACTAGCCCTGCCATCACGCTTTTTGCTTGGATACTAGCGATGATCCCTAAAAGGAAATTTTCCCAAAGAGGACAAGAAGCTCCTTGATCTAGATGCTGCTATAAAGAAGAGTTGGAGCTTGTTCGACGTGGATGAGGTCGAGTTCTCTCAACTTGGCATTTTGGTCTTATCCCTATGAGCTACCTCCTTGAGATGAGGGCCTTCTCCTATCTTTGGAGAGATCCTAACTCCCTTTCCCTGCCTATATATTCATCTTTTCGCATTCCCAAATAGTTGGTGTTTGGATGTTTGTACCCTTATGCTGACAATGTGCCTAGATGCTACTCATTTGGATTAGAGAAGGAGTGCTTGGAGAGTTTAAGCTTGGACTTCGACATTCATTCAAGGAGAGACTATTGACATCAAGGCTTGGTTGTATGCTTCCTCCTTTATCCTATTAATATACAACTGTTGGTTCACTTTCCATAAATGTTTGTATTGATGCATCATTATTCTTAATGCTACTTGATATGTTAAGTATGTTACAATCAATTACGCTATTTGTACTTGTATGATTTGTTGTGTCTTGGATCTCTTGTGTAGGCATTCAAACGTTGTGAGTAGTAGGACCGAGCCTGAGGTGCAATCGATTCGAAGTCTTCAACAAAGGAGGTAGTTGTATCATTAGAACAAGGTAGATATATTCATCTTTTCATTTCGATTGTAACTTAGGAAAGAGTCTAGTAGTTTGTCATGTAGGTTTCTAGTCCCACTCATTGGGCTAGAGGGATCATTTATGTCCATAGAGAGGATTGCATAGACAACAACTGCCACCATGAATGTTTCCACTCTTGGTTATAAAACAATAAGGTGTCAGAGTGGGACAAGAATGAAATGCTCAGGCAGTGAAACAAAATCAACCCAAGATTGACAAATTGCAGAAAAAGGTACAAACAAGTCTTAGCAAAAATAAGAAGAGATATGCCATGAGAGGGATCAGTGAGCTAACACCCAATCATATATACAATAAATAGGAACATGCCAAAAATTAATTGAAAAGTATGTCACAATAGGTCACTAACATGGCAAGGAATAAGTAAACACAGATTCAAAAGCATAACATAGATGCAACCACTATGTACCAGTCCATAACATATTGTGTATATGGAAGCACATATACAAATATAGTGAGGTATCAGACAACTAATACAACCACCATAAAAAAACATGGGAATAAGTGCCAAAGATAAATAACATCTTATTAATGTGGTTGTAACTTCACATACATATCATGCAATAGGTCAAAACCCAATAGTGGAACATGGGTTTCTCATACCATTGCCCAATTCCAAAACCCTAGCCCCACTGTAAATCCACTCTACTAGTTTCCAAGAGCTAAGTGGCTCTAGCTCTCAATCATAAATCATCTATCTCCTTAGCCCCAACTCAAGCACCAAAGTCTTGTTCAACTGAGGCATGAGGTCACATTTATAGAAATCATGTGATCGTTCACCTACCGTGACCTTTGACCTTTCCTCGTGCTCTTTGAGCTACCCTCATGACTCTTTAGTTTCTTGACTCCTCTCTCATGCCTACTGCCTAGTACAGGCTTAATTGATCTCAAATTAATTGCTGATATCATATGAGAACATTTACATAATGATGAAAGAGAAGAGGAAGATGTAGAGGGTTCTTGTAAACCATAGAGCGATTATTGCCAAGGCAGTTGCCAGAGTACAAGACCAAATTGTGTGGTTCATTGGTTACATGGAATGACCATTTGTTTACTATGACATCTTCCATCACAGTTAACATAGTGCATTGGCTAGCTATGTGGAGTCATCTTGTTTACTAGTTGAAATTCTCATTCTCTTATACCTTGAAAGCAAATAACAATAGTTATACATGTTGATGATCAAAGAACCATACCATAAATTTAAAAATAGATAAATAAACAATAATAATCATGAAGAACCAAAATCAACTTTGGACCCATGGATATTCCTTTCTCATGCTATGGTGTTGTCAGAGTGAGTGGATTTGTAGGGTCTTCCTGGACTTCCATGGATATGTTTCTATTTATGGCTTGTTGGTATCCACAGGGCAAGTGTTAAGTGTGGTTTCCTTGCCCTAACTTGCATAGGAATCTTTCATTCAAGGAGCGAATATTTATTTCCATAGGAGACCATGAAGGGATAACCCACCCCACCGAGCCGTAATTTCTACGATGGTATCTATCTTCCATGTCTTTCTTTATGAATTTAATCATATTAAATCCAAATCCTAATGTTGTGGTGTAGCCCTGATGAGCGACTAAACAAGGTTGTGGTTCGCTCGCTACATGAATATTGATTTTCTTGTTGAAACCCTAATATCTCGACTCCTAGCAAGAAAACATTTCTATCTCCATGCAAACATTCCACGAAGTATAATAAGTATCTAATGAAGCTTCATTTTTTGCTTCAAAACAAACTATCCATCCTGCAACACATATGACATTTGATTAATCATCGTTGTGAATATAATAAAACAAAATAACTAGCAAGTAATATGAACAATAATATGTAGGCATGTATGGTCTTAATATTTTATCATTTGGATGGGTTGGAATTTCATAGTCCTCCATATTGGCTTTAATCATTGCTTTATCGCCTCTCAAGATGCCCCTTTCCCCTTAAGACATAATCAACATTAATGATCATGGGAGGTAATGTTCCTCATGCTTCCATTTCCTCACATCACGAAGAAGATACCTTCGATGAGTGAAGAGTTAAATACATGCTATCCTTAGGTTGCGATTCTGGATAAGAAGTCACATAGTCGCAAAATTTGAGAGGTCGCATTTCCTGGAGGTTGACTTGAGGTGTGACTCAACGACCTGGGTGGGGATACGACTCACCGGGGGTTGCATAGTCACAAATATGAGGGTTTGCATTGCCTGGAGTTTGACTTCGGGTGAAATTGAGTGACTTGGCGACTTGGGAGAGGTCACAGAGTCACATTGAGGGAAGTCTCACATTCTGGCTTCATTCTGGAATGTGACTCAATGACTTCAGTGGATGTTCGACTCACCAGGGGTCGTAGGGTCACATACATCCAAGTCACATCTTTCTGGAATTTGTTCGAGGCTTTGAAATTGTGATTCTACAACTTGGAGAGGTTGCATGGTCACATATTTTCATTTATGAGCATCATCCCATGCAACTTCGCGACCTGTCCAACTACTATGATGGTCAAGTCATAATTTTAATCTGCCATGGTGACGCTATTATCAAAGCGTGATGCATTCCTTTGCTAGCCCTTTGTCCTTCATGCATTGCCGTGTGGCTGACAGTCAATAGTGGTCATAAACATTTGGTGTTACTGGTCCATCATTTCCAGCATGAATAATCTATTGACACCCAAATATACGTAGTCACATGACACCCTTGAGCCGAAAACAACACACCTCTATCATTTGTTGCCATATGTTGAGCGTGGCCTCTCTAAGACATTAGCTTCTTTTCCCCATGGTTGAAACCATGCAACTTTTTGGGGTTCCCGTATGTCGCATGGGATCAGGATTTGCTTGTCCAATCCGAAAAATGGTTATAAATCTGCTTCTTTAACTAGGCAACTCCACCCACTTTTATGCTAGCTCTCAACATGAAGGGAGTGTCACAGGAATAGGAAAACATTGCTCCATCACTAGATTTATACAATATGAAACCATTCTAATGCAACCCCTATGTTATTATATGCATTGATGGCAACAAAACATAACATGCTACCCATAAATAAAAGTCTTCACTCTCGGTGCTTGGATTCTTGATGTTTGGTTTATTGTGATCCTTTATTACAATATCCACAATAACTTTGTTCAAATCCTGATGTGACCTGTATCAATCAAGCGTTGATCCTTCCTATTACCATCTATGCCATTGTGTGCTGTCTACGCAGGGGGCTGGTCAATGCGATGACATCACACTAGATTTAGGAGGCCCCACAATATAAATGACCATGATACATGGGTTTGCCACATCATTTTAAAAGTGTGAGCTTCTAGTTGTCTTAATGTGTTGCGTTCCATATCAGCCCATAGCATGTTGTGTGGTGAGAATGTTAGCACGACCTTTATTGATTTGGGTTGTGCCCTTATCACTACTCTGAGCGCAACGACCATCACCCAATGGTAAAACCTCATGTGCTCCTTCCATCCTAGGCACATAGATGACTACTTCACATTCGATGTGTTCATTCAGATATATGCTCGAATAATTTTCCTTTAAGTTTATAAGTCCCAACATATCTACAATAACGAGAATTAGGGTCAATTATAACCTCAAACCCCCATGCCATTCATAAAGAATGTGTTGTCTCTCTCTTGTGGTCATACTCTATTGCCTTTCTGATATACCTAGGAATAATTCTTGTCATGAATGACATAGAACTTTCTTCATTCTTTCACCAAAGCACATGCCATTTCCCCTTAATTTGAATGCCCATTATGCATCTAGTCCATTTTAATTAGTATATGTATTGACTTTGCATGCTTTTACGAGGTTCATGTGAAACAATTTTAACATCCCTCACCCCTTCATCGAAGTGATGTCGCATTAGGGCATTAACTTAACATAAGCATTTCCATGTTTGATATGCATCCAATCTACCTTTCTTCGATCTCCTGAAGAGAAGATGAAACAAAACCTATTAGTTTACCAAAATGATGTACTCATGTATATATTTTTCATGTGAAAGCATGGAACTTAAATAAACTGAGTAAAAATAAATAAAAAATAAAAATAATTCACTAAAGAAACAATAATCAAAACATTCCAAATCAAAGTGTTACAAATTTCTTGGGTTAAGCAAATCGTTCTTCAATCTGGGAATCAATTTCAAATTTAGGCATTTCAAGGAGGCACTAATTTTAAGTGACTTTAATATTATGTGTTGCTTATAGTGGTGATGTACTTATAAGTGTCTAGAAGTAATCCTTGACATGCATCCTGGATCTGCAATCACATGAGCCTAGTGCTACAAGGATGCAAATGAAAGTTACAATCCTCCCAAACCCTAATGCGCATGCTGGGGATGGGGAACCCGTTGTGAATCTAGGGGAAACCTGACATATAATGATTCTTACCATAAGCCCAAACAACATCGATGAAAATGTCCCCCCCACAAGTATATGAATTGGGTTAGATTATAACGAAAATATAGGGTTCCTCCCAAACCCTAAGATGGTCAACCATAGGGAAATTCAGATTAAGGTCATGTCCACCTACACCCAGGTGCCTCCGCTAATTGACTATAGGGTATATGTTTCGAAGTCAAGGGGCTCCCAGTGTTCCTTCAAGCAACATACCCTCAAACCCTAATGCAATCATAAGGCTTATAAGTAAGATACAGTATTATGTGTGGATGTACCATATGAAACATGAGAGGGTGCATCAACAAGGTTTGCCAAGAAGGGTAGTGAGGAGAGTAACCGGTTGATGGTCTTATTGAAGCCCTAGTAGCCTAGGGAAAGTAGTGGGGTATCCAAAATTTTGGATATGCCCAAAAATTCAGGTGGTGTTGTAGTGGCTACAATAATTGGCAAACCACTGGTAGAATCCAACATCTCTAGAAACATGACTGTAGTAGTTCGAGTCTGGATAATCATGCAAGGGAATATTGAACAGTTTCTAGGGGAATCTTTTACATTGCCTCAACCTTTGCAGATATGCCTTCCCTTTGTGTCTCAGCTAGTTCTTTCTAGTCAATAAACACCCAATTAGAAGTTCACGCATGCTGGTAGTTGATGATGATGTAAAGCATGAGGCAAAGGGCTTATTGTATTCATAATTTTAAAAGTAAGTTTCTAGTGTTGCTCCACTACCAACGGGCTTGGATAGTAGCTTAGTGGAGTCACTCCAAGAAATAATAAATGTTACTTTACTACCAGCATGCCTGGTTAGTACCCCTACAGATTCGTTACATTAACTCTATGCACAGGAAGCCTTTCTCAATCCCTTACCCTTTATTTTATTTAATTATATTTTTATGTGTGCATTTTCACTTATTACTGGGCATTCATTGCACTAGGGAAAATGAGGAATCCTAACTTATTTTACGAGAAAGAGAGGTTGTTTCTTGTTTGATAGAAACTAGGAGATATTCGGATTTATATTTCCCTCATGCCAAGATCCCACATCTCATCTCCAGTTAGCAAGTGAACAATGAAAGCTAATCCTTGAAACACTCAAGACCACGTTGAGCACAAAGTTCAGCTTATGGGTATATGCCATTCAAACTGATTGGGGTTCCCCACGAGCAATTTGTTCTTATCTTCCTTGTTAATAAATTAGACTCGTAGGAGAGACAACTAAGAGGCAACTTTGATGATTAGTTCTAAGAGAAGCTACACATTGGTGTAACCATCACAACATCACACAATCATCAGGGCTAGGGTTTTAATTGTTGGGTTAGGTGACCATGGAACTCTTCTAGGGTTTCAACATGTGCGAAGAGTTCAAAGCAATCACTTTAAGGTTTGAGCATGCAAAAAAGGTGTGTGAAAGATATTCATAGTACCAAAGGTTCGAAAGCTTCAAGCTCTTGAAGGCTCATGTAGGTGGCATGAAGCATACAGGGGATTTCCAGGCTGGGCAAAGGCAAATGTATGCCAAGCAAGAAGAAAGATGTATTGTATAAGACAAGTATTTATATGCAATGTAATGCTATGTGCAGAAGAAATCAACTAATTGCAATTAAAAACCAATGCAATGCATATGCAAATATTTCATGAATTCCATGCAACAATGAGAAAATGCAACGACATGAGTGCAAAATAAAATTGCAGAAAACTAAACTACCTATAGTAAGGAAAACAAAACATAACAAATTTAAACCATAAAGAAAATTCTAATAAAAAAATTAATAAGAAAAACTAAAATCTAACTAGTCTAAACCCTAAACCCTAATTTAACTAGAGAGGAGGTCGATTCATCTGAAATAAAACTTCCAATGCAGCCACCACAACAGTTCCCGACCTGCAAAAACAAAGATGAAAACAATTAGAATTTGTGAAAACATTGTCATGCGGAAAGAGT
>APFE031241229.1:0-19040 GCA_000404065.3 Pinus taeda | reverse complement strand
TAGTAAAATAAAATGACATGAAGAACATGTCTTACATTAATCTTTTCAAGAGCTAGTAAAATAAAATGACATGAAGAACATGTCTTACATTTTCATTATATATTTCAAGGGCTAAAAGATAAATTATGAAGAAATACCATAACTAAAAAAATTAACACTCCCTCTTATCTAGGGAGGTAATCATAATGACTATCTAGATGTTCTCATGTTGACAAATTTCTCTAAGAAAAGATTATAACCATTCACCTCAACATCAGAATCATCCAATTACCATAATCTAGTCACCAATTGTGACATGGTAAATCATCAACATCATTATCATTAAATTACCATAATATGATCAACTGTGACACATGGTAAATCATCATTAGCATCAACTAGTCACTATGACTGTGCTTGATGCCTCTGACCATGATATATAGATTATCCCTAGTTCACCATCATCCTGGTCAATCTATTTGACTCATAGTGAAACTATGGGGACACACTCAATCGATTTGAGTAAACTATTCTCAAATCCAAAAACCTCACTTTAGACCATGATGCTAAATGAGGTCACTCTACTTATCTGGAGAGTAATCTGAGCATGATGCTAAAAGGAACCCACTCAATTGTGTGATCATAGGCCTTTAGGAACATTCTTTTTAATTTGGTCAAAATACTTGATACAAGAAGAATTCTTTTCCTCTGTTAGACCATTCTCTCTAATCTAGTCAACATAGTTGACACAAGGAGAATGTCTGTCCCTAATGTTATCTCACCAGGACTCCTCTCATTGAGGGAGGAATTATAAACAAGTCTGAATTGTCCCTAAAGTATACAAAATTCGCTCTAGAAAGAGGCTTGATAAGAATATCAACTATCTTCTCATCAATAGAGATGTGTTGGACGCTCACTGCTCCCTTCTACACCATGTTACAAATTAAATGGTACTTGAGATCGATGTTCTTCGACCTATCATGAAAAAAATGTTTCTCTATAAGCTTCACACAACTTTGATTGTCACGATATATTACAGTAAATTCCAACACCTAATCAAATAGTCCTGAAAGTAAATTCTAGAGCCAAATTGCTTCACAACTTGCTAAATTGGCTACAATATACTCTTCCTCGACAATGTTGAGTGCAACAAATGTCTTCTTCCTTCTCATCCAAGAAATCATAGTGGAGCCTAAACTGAAGCGACCAGTAGATGAAATCTTTCTATCTTTTGCACTCCCTGCCCAATTTGAATCTACATATCCGTACATCTGTTCATCAACATTTGTGACATATCTCAAACCGTAATCAGCTATACCACGTAAATATCTCAATATATGATTTGTTGCAATCTAACGATCATGTCTTGGTTCTACCTGAAACTTGCTGAGAGTGTTCTCTACAAAACAAATGTTTGGTCTGATACTAACCAAATATATCAAAGAGCCAATCAACTTCTGGTATATAGATGGATTCTACCAAATCTGATTTAATCTCTCAATTTCCTCAGATTAGGAGTTTCCATTAATTTATAATCCATCATTCCAAACTTCTATAGGATATTGATAATATATTTTCCTTAAACAAGGAAAATTTCACTAGGCTTCTACCATACTTCTAGCCCCAAATAGCAGTGCATCAAGTCAAGATCCCTCATATCAAATTTAGTGGCCAACTCCCTCTTACATTGAATAATGAAATGATCTATACTTGTCAGAAATAAGTCATCAACATACAATAATAACATCACAAGTTCATTCTTCAAAATATTTATATATAGGTTTGGATCAACATCAATTTTGGAGAAACCAAGTCTTGTCATGTAGCCATCAATTCAAGAATACTAGGCTCTAGGTGTCTGCTTAAGTTTGTACAAGGCTTTATTCAATACACAAATGTGAGACTCTCTCCCTTGAACCTAAAAACCTTGAGGTTGTTTTATGTACACTTCTTCCTTAGTCACACTATTGACGAAAACAATCTTTAAATCAATCTAGTGTAGATTACAACCCATAGAAGCAACAATGGAAATAATAGATCTACTAATAGTGTGCCTATAAATTAGAGCAAAAGTTTCATTGTAATCCTGCCCCTCTTTTTGGGAGAATCCTCTAGCCACAAATATTGCCTTGTGTTTGTCAATATTGTCATCCATTGCATGCTCAATCTTGTATATCCATTTGGAGGTCACAATTGGCTTCCCTTTAGGTTTAGGGATGATTTCCCATACATTATTCTTGATAATAGATTGGTATTCTTCCATCACCGCATCCTTCCAAACATTCTTGCTAGTTTCCTCCTCATAGTTGGAAGGTTAAAAATCAATGGGATTAGTCATCGATGTTGCATATCTAGAATACTTCTTTGGTCTCTTACTTTATTTGAAAGTTACATGTCCTTCTGCTTCTTGCAAGGTGGATCTAATCCAAGCTGGTCTATTATTGATTTTTGGAACAACAACTAGATCTAATGGATCATTAGGCCCTTCTAACTCTTCTTGATGATCAACGAGATGTTCTTAAGGATTGGATGGACCTAGGCCTTCTTACTTTGGAGCTTCATATTTTTCATCATCAAAATCCATAAGAACTTCTTTAGACTTCCAATAAGAAACATTCTCATCAAAGGTAACATCCCTACTGACTTCAACCTATCGTTGTCTAGGAACATAGATTTTATAGGCCTTTGATAAATCACTGTATCCAAAATATATTCCCTTCTTTCCTAAAGGCTCTAGTTTCTTCCTTTTATCTTTGAGTACATGTATGTAATCTGGACAATGAAAAATTCTTAAATGTCCAACCTTTTGTTTTTTTTCTAATGAACACTTATTCAAGAGCCTTGTCTTCCAAGATTCGATGGGGACTTATATTTTGAATATAGATGATTGTCATGGATTTTTCACTCCATAAAAACATGGGAGAGTCTTAATCATGCATCAATGATGTTTGGTAATTTAATTGATGTGAAATTACTACATAAATTATCAACCAGGACTTGTAAATTGATGAAGTGTATGTACACTGTACGTGCTAGAAGTCCTTATGGTGTAAGCAATTCCTAAATTAAATTGAGATATCTTTATGCACATATGCTACTTAAAATTTATTAAAATAACTATCAAGTTTGCATAAAGTAAAGATGTCACACTTAACAGAAATGAAACTAAGTTTATCACACTTACTTGAAATAAATATCACATTTGCAAAATGAAGCTAAAAATATCACACTTGCTCAAAAGAAAGATCACACTTGTAGAAATAAATCTACTCTGAAATAGAAGACTAAATAATCAAACCCAAATTACTTTCAACAGAAAAGGAAATTAATCTAAAATATCAAAGTTAATATAAATGAAATCTTCTTCACTCAAACGTAACTTAAACTCTATTTTAAATCTCAAATCATTTCACACTCTGTCTACAAATTCTTATGTGCATAAGAGGTCTCGAGCTATTCTATCCATCCTACAACAAATTGATTAAACATAACATACTTTGTTATGAAATCTATTATCACTGTTAAAAGCATTCATTATCAATCGAAGCTGAAAGGTTAGATAAAATAATTCAAAGCGATATAAATGCAAAACTGAATGTTGTCTAAAAATAATTAAGACGTTACTGCTCTAGGGGGCCCTCTTGTGAGTTGTAGTTATGCACGATTACTTATAAACTAAATACGCATGAATACAATTTCTCAACAGAATGATCAAACTTGCTTTTATAAATGCAAACAGATTTTCAAAAATAATATTCAAGTATGTCGTTTATCATGCCAAGAGGTCGATTTATAACCGCTATCAATATCTGTTTTAGAGATTTATGAGCCTATCCTACTCGACAGAGACTAAAACTAACATAAGAAGATAATATGTCATGATTTCCTCGTCATTTTCTATCAGAGAAGCAAATCATGAGGCCAAATATCTACTTCCATTAATTTTCTCGCTTGCCTAGTTTGCCTTTGACTCCTTCTTCACTGGTTGACTTACACGTTAATTGGCCTTATATAGTGCTCTTATCATTGATCGAGGTCATGAAGATATGTAAATAGCGTTATGCTAGCCATTAGCCACCTGCTCGTATTATTAAGAAATGTCAACAAGAAATTCCAGTTTAATTTGTCCTTGAATTAAATTGAGAATTAAAATCAAATTCTATTTTCATAGCAACTTGTAAATAGTTAATTAAGTTTAATTAACTTAATTAGCTTAGTAATTTCGAGTTTGAAGTCTTTCTATAGTCATGTACATTTTCTCCCTAAGTTTTAGGGGTCTAGTATCAAATTAGATCACTCAGTTTACTGAGTTAAGCTAAGTTAAGTTAAATTAGTTCTAAATTGTTTTTGGAACTAATAGAGGACTAAAAGTCAGTTGGTGCACTAATGCATCCACTAGTTCTAATCCAGTTAACTGAAGATTCCTTCATGAGAAACCCATGTATATCAATTCAAATAAACACCCAGTTGAGACTAGAGTGCAGGGACAATGTACTATCAGTGGTATTATTTACTGGAGTGTAAATATCATGCATGCATGAGAGATTGATCCTATGTTTGGATTGCACAATTTTGGAAGCATGAATTCCCTTTAAATACAGGCTATTCATCTTAGGAATTACGCAAGAGATTAGGGGCTTGGAGAGTTATTGAATATGCTAAGGATTTAGCTTGAGCTAGCTTGTGAGCTGAGAGAGTTGAGCATACTTGTGTAGAATTGTTCTAGCAAGAACAAGCTTTGTATCTTCACTCATATTTATGATTTAATACAATACATATAGGCGGGGTTTTGAGCTATGGCTTTCCCCAGGGAAAATTATTGTGTTATGTTCCATTGATTTATCTTCTTCTTGTTCGTATTGTGTTCATCGATCTATTGGCTTATGCTAGTTGGAAGTAGAAGCAGATTCTTGTCCTGTGCTTTAATAAATTGCATCAGCTTGTGAATCTACAAGATTTTGTACATGGTACCAGAGCTGAGAACAATATACTAAAGGAGATTTCGAAGTTTTAAGTTTTGGGTTATAGGTGAAATTTGAATTTGCAATTCATACTTCAGGATCAGCAGATGGCGTTCTACGGTTTGTGGCTTGAGTATGCCTTGGAAGGAGGCTCAAATTTTATAGCCTAGAGGGAAAGAATGGAGGTTGTGCTGGAGGATAATGGATTGAAGGAATTCGTTGATCAAGAAATTCCTAAGCCAGTAGCATCAGATGCACAAAATTTGGTTGAATGGAAGAAGTGTGTGGCGAAGACGAGGTAGATAATATTTGAGGGAGTTCAAGACCACATTGTCTCGAGTATCCATGGAAAGGAAACTCCATATCCTATGTGGAAAACATTGATGGACTTGTATCAGAACAACAACGCCCAAAGGAAATTGGCACTAAAGGATAAGCTTCGAAAAATAAAAATGGAGAAAGGTGACACTATTCCAAAATACTTGACTAAGTTCACTCAATGTCGTGATGAACTTGGAAGTGTTGGAATCACAGTTTCTGAGGATGATATGGTGAGTCTTGCTCTTCTAGGACTCCCATAGAGTTGACATAGTTATCAGGATTCTTTCAATGGTCAGGAGAAGTTGCCAGATTGGGAATGATTTTGGTTAGATTTGATGCAGGAGGAGATCAGGAGGAACTGAGTCTTAACGATTAAGGAAAATAAGGGGAAAGGGAAAGATTCCCATTCCAAATCAGATTCTTACCATGGAGGTAAGAAGAAAGACATGAAGAGAGTTAAGTCCCGAGACCAGAGGAAAAGTCAGTGGTGAGCTCCCATTAGCTTTACAAGGTAAATCAAGTTGCAAATGGTAGTGTGGAGAAGCATAAGGCTATATTTGTGGCCCGTATCTTTTCACAGGTAGAGGGGGTTGACTATGATGAGACCTTTGCTCCTATTGCAAGGTACTCGTCAATTAGATCTATATTGGCACTATCAGCACATATGGGTTGGAAGATACAAGAGATGGATGTGAAGACAAACTTCCTTAATGGCATGATTGAGGAAGAGGTGTACATAGAGTAGCCTAAATGTTTTGAGACCTATGACCATGATTCGCATGTGTGCCGACTCAAGAGAGTGTTGTTTGGGCTTAAGCAAGCACCCCATGCTTGGTACACCAGGAAAGATAGCTACTTCATCGGGTTGGGCTTCACGAAGAGTGATGCAGATGTAAACTTGTACCACATAGTGGTGGAAGGTAAATTGTTGATCATTGTACTTTATGTTGATGATCTCATACTGACAGGTGATGATCAGTTGATCAAATATTGCAAGGAGGACCTTGCAAGAGAGTTTGAGATGAAGAACATGGGGTTATTGCATTAATTGTATGGCATGGAGGTATGGCAGGGAGATGGGGAGTTGTTTGTGTCTTAGGGAAAGTATGCCAACACGATACTCAGGAGATTCCACATGGAGAGAAACAAACCCATTGAGACTCCTCTATCAGATAACTGGAGGAAGGAGGATGTTACTTCAGGGGAAGTAGTGGAAGCTATTTTTTACAGGCAGCTTGTGGGCTCACTCATGTACCTGGTGAACACACGACCGAATATGTGCTATGCAGTTAAACAACTTAGTCAAGCGATGGTTAGGCCTACCAAGATGTATTGAAAGGGGACAAAGCATGTGTTGATGATCTGATATTGATCATAAATAAAACTAAAATAGAATTGAATATTTGCCAACAATGAATTGATTGTTAACTTAAGCGCTTTATGTGCAAGACTGAAGGAAAGCAGTTATTTAAGACTTAATCGAGAGCTTAAGAAGAATAATTAAACATGAACTTGCAACAAGAATAGAGATAGAAGACAACAAACATTGATTATGGATTTCGTCCCTGATGGACTACATCTTCGGGTCCACTTTCAAGATGGGTGTCTGTTTTATTAAGGATTGATCCAAGGAAGTCATTACATAGAAAAAACACTAGATTGAATGTGCTCGCAGGAACCTCTGGTCTCTGTCAACAGAAAGCTCTCTCTCTCCTAGCTTTCCAATGCCTATCTCGATTCCCAATTCTGCCTTTGGACGACCAAGATAAACTGAAAACAAGAACTGTCTCTCTAGCTCATCATCTGCATACAAGTCTCAAAATCTCTCCAATGCCTTTTACATGAGCATAAGGATGAATTTATAGTCTCCTATTGTTCACTCGAACCCCCTCAGGCTAAGATAGGCATGTATGTACTACATTGAATGTAGAATACCTCGGTCTTGTCACCTTGTGACACTTAGCCAAGAGGTTACATGGTCTTCAAATCAATTTAGAACAAAAACCAACAATAAAACCTAAAATAAACCTTAGGATAAACACTCCCGTTGACGGTCTACTGACAGTTCGAAACTGACTAACTCATTGGCATGTGACCACCTATGGTCTAACCGCTAGCTGCCACCTATGCATTCATCTACAAGAGCTCCGACAAACAGTTGCATAAACCTTACTATATGTGACAACTCTATGTTGCAGTTTCGATGCGATTAATGCTGACTATTGTTAGTTACATGGCCTCCAAACTTCAGAGTTACCACTCGATGCGACGGTGAATATTGTGTTCACAAGAATCCAATGCGGTTAGGACCTCCACGATGTTAGTTCCATGTATTACAACATTTTCATTTGAAACTGAACTGACAAGATCCTCGTGGATCAATCCTCTCCACTTGAAAGCTTTTGGACCACAAAAGTTTGATTTAAGAAAATATCAAGTGAGGGTACATCTCCCTCACTCTTCTGATCTCCATCCACCTTGCCTTGCTCAGATTCATGCCCTTGAGTCCCACTCGAAGATATTCAACATTTCCACACCTTGAATATCGAAGCTTCCTATCCAATATGGTATCTTCTTACAACTCATTCATATATTCAGGTGCCGAATCATCAATATTGGAAATTTGTGTATCTTCCTCGGGATCCTTGATCATCAAAGGTTCATACAACTTTAGTTCTTCCACATTAACAACTGAATAAATACGCATGTAAGGAGGTAAATCTATTCGGAATGCATTATTTCCAATCTTTTCCACAATCTTGAAAGGACCATACTTTATGGGTTTCAATTTTTTACCTTCACCTTTCAACCTGTCTTTACTGATATCAACCATACCTGATCATCGACCTGAAATTGATGATCGACTCGATCCTTGTCATGGTGCATTTTGTACTTGGCCTCACTCTTCTCTAACTAATTCTAAACTGCTTCATGTATTTGTTGTATCAGTTGAATGAACTTAGTTGCTTTGTTTGCATCATCATGTTCACCCACTTTATCCTCTTCATTGAACATGAAATCCATTGGTGAGTTTGGTAGATACCCAAAACATGTTTCAAATGGCGATTGATTAGTCAAAGAATGTAAGGCTCGATTGTAAGCATGCTGCACATAAGGTAAAGATTCATCCCACAACTTAGGATATTTACTACAATAACCTCGAAGAATATGTATGACTATCATGTTCACCACTTCTGTCTGTCTATCGGTTCGTGGATGAAAAATTGTGCTCTTCTTAAAATTTGTGTTCATGAGTCCCCACAAAGTGGACCAAAACTCTCCTGCAAAATGAGTGTCTCGATCAGAAATAATGGAAGTAGGTAATCCAAAATGAACCCATACCTGTTCGAAGAACATATTTGCAGTTTGTTCAGTGGTCACTTGCTTTTTGCATGGAATTCACATCTTGTTGAATCTATCAACCACAACATACAGGTAATCATGTCCTATCCTGGACATCAGAAGTCTTCCAACAAAGTCCATGGAAATGTTGTCCCATGGTCGCAAAGGAACTCGAAGTGGCATGTACAAAATGATCTTTCGATTGCTTGGCATGCTAGTCGAACACATCACACATCCTTTAATGTACTTAACAATTGTTTCATACATACGAGGCCAGTAACAATACCTTTGAATTTGTGCCATTGTCTTGCTTACACCAAAATGTCCTGAAATGTGAAAAGAATGTGCTTCCCGAATAACATGCATCCTTTCTGTTTGTGGTATGCAAAACTTACCCAGATGATATAACAACCTGTCATGAATATGATAATTGACTTCTTCCGCCTGAGTACCATGAGTTAGTGATTCATAAATATCTTTGAAATCAACATCTGTACTATATTGTTCTATATAACTTTCATGTTTTAAAGAACTATTCTGCAGCACTACTGAAGCATTCAAAGAAATCCAATCCATATGTAATGACGAGATTGTTGCAACTTAGTTTGAGATTGAAGGTACTGAAGCGACTGATGATATGTGTGAATCGTTGTTTCCTTACCCATTAAATAATTTTCCATTTCTTAACACTTTCAACCAAAGCAAAGAGTTATTTATCATATGTCGGATAATTCATTAATGTCGTAGAAAAAGTTTCAAAATGAAAAGAAATTGGTTTCCCTTTTTGAAGTAAGATTGCACACATTGCATAACCACTAGCATCTGTTTCAATTTCAAATGGTTGTTGAAGATTTGGTAAAGCTAAGATTGGTGCTATGACAATTTTTTTCTTAAGTGTATCAAAATCTTTTTGTTGTTTTCCTCCGCACTAAAAGGGAACTTTAGAACCTATTAAAACATGTAACGGTGATGCAATCAAAGAAAACTGAGCAATAAATTTCCTCCAATACTGAATTGCACCTATAAAACTTCTAACTTCAGTCACATTGTGTGGTCTTGGTCACTTAACAATCACATCAATTTTAGCTGGATCTATTTTCAAACTTCCACTTCCAACTATGTAACCAAGATAATTGAGTGAAGTTTTCCCAAACTCACATTTGGAAAGTTTAAGGTACAATTTTTCCCTGTGCAACACTTCAAAAACTTGTTTAACATGTTTAACATGCTCTTCCATACTTAAACTGAAAATCAGAATATCATCTAAGTAGATTATGACAAATTTACCAATGTATGGGCGGAATACATCATTCATAGCCCTCATGAAAGTTTCTAGTCCATTACACAAAACAAAAGGCATAACTAACCATTCAAATAGTCCTTGCCTAGTTTTAAATGCAGTTTTCCAGATGTCATTTTCTGCAATGCAAATTTGATGATACCCACTTCGTAAAACCAACTTAGTGAAATAAAAAACATTTTGCAGTTTTTTAAGGCCCTAAAGTTGACACACATTCTCCATGCCTTGTCTTTCTTAGGAACCAAAATTATGGGTGATCCACATGGAGATGAACTGGGTCGAATGAAACCTTTTTCAATCAACTCTTAGATTTGTTTCTTTATTTCTTCATTCTCTATAACTGACATGCAATACATTCCGATATTAGGAAGAGGGGCATCAGATATCAATTGTATCACATGTTGTATTTCTCGCTTAGGAGTAATATGTTTTGGTTCTTTAAATAGACTTTGAAAATAATATACCACTTTAACCAATCTATCTTTAAACTGAGATTCACAACCTATAAAAGCATCATGTTGATCCTTATGACATTATTTTACAAACATGAGTACATATCTCTTACTTGAACTTATTAATCACTTCATCTGATTAACTAAAACTAAATCCAAGTGTGATTTGAGTTTATGTGCCCTGACAATATATTCAATCACATTTTTCTTAAGGTGATATTTATGCTCTTTCCTATGAAACACTGCATCATGATCATAGAGATAAGGACTTCCTAGCACCACTCCACATATGTCTGCTGGAATCACATCTAAATCCACTTCATCAATGTAATTAGTTGTGATGGAAAAATTTAAACAACACTGCTTTGTGACATTAATCTGAGTCTCTTTATTTAGCCAACCTAGTCTGTATGGTCTTGGATGATTTTGTGTCTCCGAACCCAATTTCTTAACTAAATATTGAGATATTTTATTCTTCTTAGAAGTTATCCTTATATGAAATAATTCAACCCTTTTATCCTCATTCAGATGATTTATGTTTGAAGAAGATGCAAAAGTACTAGAATTTGAACCATTTTCAGAAGTTTTACCTACCGAAACCATTGTGGTTATCTTCCTTTCATCACCTGAGTCGGAGCCTAGATATTGTTGGATTTCTACATTAGCCTTCTTTTCACCTTTCTTCTTCTAGAACTTCTTTGGTCTAAGTTTTAGGTGAAGTTTCCAACGTTTGGATTCATCATGTCTGATCCTATGGCAATGAGTACAAGTAGGTCTTTCACTTTCCTTTTGAGTTCTTGCTAATATATTTCCCTTCAAATTTCTCTTCCTCTTGCTGTCTTTGGAATCCTTGATTTCCAATTGTTTGGATGGTTTCTGTGAAAACTTGAATGGTCTACCACCTGATTCAATATGTATGGCTTGAACACACACTTTATCAAAGTCATCAAGATTAAACATCAATAATGTATGTTGTAAATATGAATGTAAATTGCCAATGTACTTTAATAAGGTCTCATGTGCATCCAATGGAATACCAAGAGCCAAAGCTTTCTTCTTGAACTCCTAGTAAACTCCTAAACATTCTGTCCTTTACCTTGCCTCAAATGCTACCAATCAATAACATCTTGTTGCATGTACCCTAAAGGATATAATTGTTTTCTGAGAGCTTTTAAAAACTTAGGCCATGAAGAGATGAATTTTCCTTTTCGCTTTACATCTATTTGAGTTTTACTTTCCCACCATATTAAAGTTGTTCCCCCCATTCTAAGTGTGGCTAATGGAATTTTTGTTTTTTCATTAGAAATGTTCTAAATACGATAATACACTTCTAACTACTTAATCCAATTATCTAACTTTTTAGGATTCATTTCACCATCGTAAATAGGTAGCTCAAATTTTTACATCAAGTTTCAAAAGATATGATTTCTTAGGTTTCTTTTCCATTTCAGAATCTGAACTGGAAGAAGAAGAAGATGATGATGATGATGGAGATGATGGAGGAGAAGGAGGTTTATCAGCCTTGCATTTTCCCTTGTCCCTCTTCGATGTCTTTGAAGAAGAAGCTGCATCTCTTGCCTTCGTATCTTCATAGAGTTCTCCTAACATTTTTTGCATGCTCAAAAAAATTTGCTGAAACTATTCCTAATCCATGACCTTCCCTTCAGGAGTTTCACCTGCATCGGATCTTGTCATTGTTGGTTGATGAGCGAATTTTCATTTTCCAATTTCTGGATCGAACTCCTCAAGTGTTCCTTCTCCACGTCATGACCTTGACCTGGTTAAAATTCATTGGAAAAAATTCTGCAAAACAGAACCTACTCTAATACCAAATTATATGATCTGATATTGATCATAAATAAAACTGAAATAGAATTGCATATTTGCCAATAATGAATTGATTGTTAACTTAAGCGCTTTATGTGGAAGACTGAAGGAAAGCAGTTGATTTAAGACTTAATCGAGAACTTAAGAAGCATAATTAAACATGAATTTTCAACAAGAACAAAGATAGAAGACAACAAATAGTGATTACAGAATTCATCCCTGATGGACTACGTCTCTGGGTCTACTTTCAAGATGGGCGTCTGTTTTATTAAGGATTGATCCAAGGAAGTATTTACACAAAAAAAACACCAAACTGAATGTGCTCGTAGGCACCTATGGTCTCTATCAATAGAAATCTATCTCTCCTATATTTCGAACGCCTGTCTCGGTTCCCAATTTCGCCTTCGGATGGCCAAGATACACTGAAAACAAGAATTGCCTCTCTAGCTTAGCATCTGCATACAAGTCTCAAAATCTCTCCAAGACCTTTTACATGAGCATAAGGATGAATTTATACTCTCCTAAGGTTCACTCAAACTCCCTCAGGCTAAGATAGGCATGTATGTGCTGTATTGAATGTAGAATACCTTAGTCTTGTCACCTTGTGACACTTAGGCAAGAGGTTACATGGTCTTCAAATTAATTTAGAACAAAAATCAACAACAAAACCAAAAATAAACCTTAGGATAAATAATCCCGCTAACTGTCTACTGACGGTTTGAAACTATCGGACTCGTTGGCATGTGACCAACTGTGGTCTAACCGATGGCTGCCACTTGCGCGATCATCTCTGACGGTTCTGACAAACAATTGCGTAAACTTTACTACGTGTGACAACTCTGTGTTGCGGTTCCGATGTGGTTAATGCTGACCGCTACTGGTTACGTGGCCTCCAAACTACGTGGTTACCACTCGATGCTACGGTGAAGACTGTGTTCACAAGAACCCGACACAGTTAGGACCTTCGCGTGGTTAGTTCTCTATATTACAACATTTGCATTTGACACTAAACTGACAAGATCCTCCTGGATCAGTTGAGATACCTTAGGGGCACTTCTCAGTATGGATTATGGTATAGACAGACAGAGGGAGGGAAGATTCAAGGTTTCATTGATGAATATTGGGCAATGAGAGCACATCAGGAGGGAACTTCAATATTCGATCAGTGATAGTTTCTTGGTACATCAAGAAATAGAGATGGATTTCACTCAGTTCGGCAGAGGCAGAGTACATGGTTGCAAGTCAGGAAGCATGTGAGGCCATTTGGTTGAGGAAGATCTTGGTTGGCTTGTTCGTTCAACGGATGGATCCAACTGTGATTTACTGCGATAATCAGAGTTGTATCAAACACTAAAAATCCATTTTTTCATGATTGGTCCAAGTACATTGATATCCGTTATCATCATCTCAAAGATTGTGTATTGAGGCGAATTATGTTATTAGAGTACATTCCCAAGGAGGAGCAAGACGCTAACATTTTGACAAAGGCATTGTCAATATGTAAATTCTTGATTATTTTATTAAATTTTTTTAATGAATTTAGGGATGGTATACTAAAAGGAAAATCTTGGAGGCCAAGTCTAGCAATAAGAGGGAAGGGAGCATTTAGGAGAAGGTGGAATTAGAGGTTAGAGTAGGAATCCAATTATCACTAATTTTCCAACCATCATCGCAGTTAAGGTTGTTAGGGTGTTTACCTATTTCGATGGCTTCTTTGAATTTCCTATGGTGATAATGATCAATTTTGAACGCAACACAAGAGCTTTCAATACAAATATATTACATGTTAAAAACATTAGGTAATATATAACTTGTGAAAACAAATGGAAAAAAAAATCGGTGAAAAAAATATCCTTATTTCTTGTTCTAAAATAGTCACGTTCCTTAAATTTCGATATTATTTTGCCCACAGTAAAAGTTCCTCGCTATTATGACATATGTTTTTAGGATCATGAGATTGATTCAACACCATATTAGATTATGGAGACAAAATGATTCAACATTCCAAGATGAGTACCTCACTTGGTTGAATGAAGGTGTTAGCTGTGAGTAGTGTCAAAACCTTAGGGAAGAAAAACACTAAGGCCTATGAAAATATATCACCACTTGTCCACTGAAAGAAAAAATTTCAATCCCACAATGGCCTCTAGGAGTACATTTCGTTGGATGGATATCACACTCTGAGAGATGATTGCCTAATATAATGAGAAGTGTACATATATTGTCACAATGCCCCTCACAGTCAGACCCTATAGTTGTGTCCTATAATATTAATCATATTATACTATTTAATTATAAATTATGACTATCTGATAATTATTAGTTTGAATAATTAGTCTGAAATTGCATTTTTAGTATTTATGTATGCATGAAAATATTCAGAAAAAAAAAAAAGGTACTTTTTGTGACTAGTTAATTTTGAAGGAATCTAAATACACAATAAATTATGGTGCCTCGGTGTTTCTCTATCGGTTATCCTCTCATTGTACCAATTGCTCCCATGCCCTCTACTGCTTTTGGTGAATTCCTCTTTGATGATGTCCAATGCCAATGAAATGGATATTTATCCTCAATGTTTTTCTGAGCCAAAGGGAAGCTCCACAAGTAACAACCAAAAATTAGCCTCAAAGATATTATTGGGGGGCAAAATACAGTAATTATATGACAAGCCAAGAAAAATTGCACGCTAATAATATTCCCTTTAATATTGATTAATAATTTCTTTGCAAGATCATGTAATACTAAAGTGTCCAGTAGGGACATTTAAAAATAGTCATCCATCAATATCACCTTTAAGAGTGATTAGTAATTAATACTTCCTATTACACACAAAGTAGATCACCAACTTCAAGGATAGCAATATAAACACAACAAAAATGAAATTAAAATAAATGCTAGGAAGTCAAATGCGACTAATATTGAGTCAAGAAAATACCAAGCCCTTCACATTAGCAAGACATTCATAGGCACTAAAACATAAAATCCTTCCATTGCATCATTTTCACCTTTTCTTTAATTTCTTTAATTGAGAACATAACTTTTAGAAAAAAAAGTCATTGAAAAAGGTCTAAAAATCCTAACAAATACTCGAGTGATTTTCATATCAATTAAACAGAAAGAAAATCGTTCGATATGCTTTTAACTTGTGGAATATATTGAAGAATATGAATCTTTCTCATCCCTTGCTCCTAATCAAATTGTAATCTGTGGTTTCCAATCAAGCAATCCATTTCCCTCCAAGATAGTTAATAGATCACTTTGGAGAAGGACTTCTAGAAGCATTGGGATAATAGAAATTGAATTAACTAGGAGGAAAATGAAGCACTTTAGTGGGTGCTCCAAAATATTTGAACGCAACTGAAAATGATTGTATACTCCGTCCACACATTTTAAAACAGAAACCATTCAATTGCATCTCATTTATTTTCCACCTTTTTGTAATATGTAATTCTTTGAGCAATAATAGAGCATTCATAAATATTGTCATGAAAGAGGACTCTTCATAATCCTAATAAGTTGGGCTCTAAAAAAAATAAAATTCATGTAGTGAATAAATATTACATGGTGGATTTCAGTGATTAAAATGAAAACATTATTCTTAATCTCATTACAACATTCAACCCTAACTAGTTGGGATGTAACAAATAAACAATTTCATGTAGTAAAGTAAACTTACATGGTAGATCCCAATTATTTGCAATGACAACTTTATTCTTGATCTTATTACAACACTGATAAATTCAAGAGTACATACATATTTCCTTATCTGAGACAAACTTTGAACACATTCCAAGATTTCATAGAAATATAATGAGACAAACTTTGAACACATTTCGAGATTTCATTGAAATATAATGAGACAAATTTTGAACACATTCCGAGATTTCATAGAAATATAATTATACGATTTACTTGTAGGACATGAGAAAACTATCTACATCTAGAACCCGTCACTAGACAATAGTGTTATTGAGACTTCATCTCATGGCATTAGAATCATGTAGATATATAGTTTTATAGAGATACCTTGCAACACCTATTCAACACTACCTTCAAGCTTCACATTCATCAATTGATTTACTTTAGTAGCAAATTCAAGTGGGATTTCATTAAATACAACCCAACAAAAGCCCTTTATGATATTTTTTGTTGCCTTCTCTAGATCTAGCCCCCATCTGGAAATAAATAACTGATATTCCCCATTTTTGAGGTACTTGCTTCATGTTCAACATGGGTTATTGGGTTCTTCACGTGGAAAAGGTTGCAAATATTAGATGTATAATGGAAACAAGCATGCAATTCAAGGTTGCTCCTAAAGTCTCTTGGTTGAATTATAAAACACCATCTACTTAAAACATGATATATGGTAGTAACAAAAACCTACCCAAGATCCAACTTAAGTATTCAAAATGTTGCACAAAGGAGATGTCTTAAACAATATCAACTTTTTAGGTGCATAATCACACTAAAATAGACAAATCTTTAAAATGTTGAATAGTGTGAAAAAATGGAGTTGGAATATTATAGTTATGTCAGGGTAGATATAGCTATGTAAAATGTAAATTCTATCTAAAATACGTAAATGTAACTTCTATATAAAAAATGGAGTTGAAATATTATAGTTACGTCAGGGTAGATATGTTAGTCATTTAAGAGACTAACATATTTTTTTATCTTCGGTTAATAACTTAATACTCCAGCAAAAATAGCATTGAATTAGTTCTTCACTAACCAAGGGGAAACTTTAAACCAGTGTGAAAATGCTTACTTATTCCCTTGCCATATTTCTGATATTTTATTTGTGTGTGGATTTAAGCTAGTGTAATGTAACTTCTACATATTTGACAATTTAAATGTAAAAATTACCCAGATTGAAGTTATACAAATAAAATATGCACAATAAGATACACTATGCATGAGTTATAAGCAATATGACGTTTACATGTTATATCAAGACAAAAATTTTCTCATATCATTAAATCTTATCTTATAGTTGGTGATGGGTATAGCCTTTAAAATTATGAGCCATCCTTGTCATATCTTATATTTAAAGATGGTTATAGCTTTTAAAAGCTTGATGTTATTTTATGTACGGTCAATTTAAATGGAAGTGCTCATAATTTTGTTCAATATTATCTTGTACAACTGGAAATAAAATGATGTGGGGGTGGTGTTTCTAGTGATTTTCAAACTTGTTTTAACTACCTAAATTTAGCCTATTTAAAATAAACAGGGGTGGTGTTTCTAGTGATTTTCAAACTTGTTTTAATTACCTAAATTTAGTCTATTTAAAGTAAATAGTTCCACTGACCATCTTATCTTCAAGTTAGTAAATTTTCTTGAGGGCATCTTCATGACATCCACCATCTTTAAAAATTATGAAATATTAGTAGTATCTGGCACTAAATAGACAATTTTGGCATAGAATCTTTTATTGTGTTTTTTACTCAGTGTCACAAATTTGTTGATATTTTATGATTCTTGGTCTTGATTTCCATGTTAACACTGGATTCATCATTCCTACTAGGATTTTTAGTTGTGCACACATCACATTGTTCACTTCTAATTATATAAAAAATAGCAAGTATTCATAATGACATGTAGTGACATGTGGGTGTCTATTTTACTCAATGATAGGCTTGATTTTTTAACCCATTCCAATCCCACCACAATGAAATTAAGAGAGGCAAGGAAGCAAGAACTATCAATAAATGAAATTAGAGTCTTTAAAATGAAACGCAAATTGTACTTGAATGTAACGATAATTATTTGCACTTGCTTGGTCACCGATGAGCATCGAATCACACTATGAAAAATTCCTTGCATTATGAGAATTTGGTTACACTTGCACTAATCCTCTGTAGTAGTTCCTTAACTTGCATATAGATATAATTTTAGAAACAATCCTACTCCTACAATTCTTCCCTATATGGATCATCTTTGTCCCCCCTATTGATAGTTAATTTTCAACGCAACAGAATATAACTCTCCAATTGCATCATCGCCTTTCAAAATAATGCTTGATTATTTCCAGGTGATTGTCGAACTAGTCTTTACTCAGGTCCACGAAACCCTTGATTTGTCTCCATCGCACAAACCTATTTTCATAATAAAATTAAAAATCCCACATTTGCATTCCTCGTCCTCGACATATTAATTCTTTACAGTGGAATACTTTATCGTTGCTCCCTCGGTGCAATAGAGATCCACTACTGTGGCATGGAGATGATTGGTGTCACAAAATGGTGCAGTGCATCCTTCAATATATGTCACAGAACTCCTCTCACCTCAAAGAACTCCATTCATCTACATCAATAAGGGTCCTCTCAAACTGCCTGGTCACCATCTCATTCATCTTGAAATAAGTTGATATTTCCATGGGTGATAAAGTGTGCTTGGGGATTTAATAGAAGGAGCTACCACATAAAAAAATACATTACAACATAATAGTTATCAGCAAGAGGAACAAGCCTGCCAAGCTACTTCCTAACTAGATCAAGATACTCTCGAATTATCTCTTATAATGAACAAAAGATAATCTAAACTACCTATAGAGTCTACCTATGCATGGAAACAATGAAAACATTGTCAAAAACAACATATACAACAACGTTGGTCAATCTCTTCCTCTAGTCAAGGGCATGCCCAACTTTTGAAAAGTATCAAGCAGGTTAGGGTCCACCTCATCCAGGCTCCTCTTGTTCTTCTACTCTCTCTATTAAGGTTTAGAATAATAACAATGGTCTTGGAAATTGATGGGTGGGTAAAAGTCATCAGACCATTTGGGTTCTTCCATTTTTAATCATTGTGTGTAAGCATTGAGTCTAAATTGCAAAATCCATTTAGGTTCCTTCTTTT